>PVJX010007479.1:0-70878 GCA_004027295.1 Dolichotis patagonum
CCATGCAGATAAGGCACCTGCATATTCACAGTACACTGTGAATAGAAGTAAAAGTTGTCTCTTTTTAAGAACATCTCTTGTACAAGTTTAGTATAAAATTAACTTGGAATTTCTATTCTACTTACTGAATTTAAGGTATTTTTAACAGTTATATTCCTGCTCTCTACATTGAAAATTAGACTCAAACTGTAAAACTTACAAATTGCTTTTCTTCTTTAAGTGTACCTAGGCAGTAGGTGGAGCTTAAATTAGTATTTCTAATTGATTTTCAACAGTGTCACCATATCATTACCAGATACCTACACAGAAAATTTCTGCCTAGTGTGAACCTACAGAAACATAAAGAGCACCAGAGAACAGTAGCATTAACAGGTAATTTCTACCAAGAAGTTTTATTCTAATAGCTTAGAAACTCAGTTATCAAATTATGATCCTTCTACTGGAAAGATAGAGAACAGTGGTAATAAGCGGAAAATTGTAAATGTGAAATCTTTTTTTAAAGTGAAACGAGAATTTAGAGGTGATAGACAAAATACTACCCTTACACCTTTTCAATCTAATTACTTTGTTCTTCGGCTGTTTTAGCTTTGCCTACAGAGCAATTCTTCATTCTGCGGTGAGAGTTTGATTCTTTTGCTCTGTTAATTGTAACACTTGCTCTTTCTAACTTACGCATTTGTTCTGTTACTGTGCAGTTTGATTCTCACCAGTTTTCTTAGATCATCAATTCTCTCTTCACCTTATTGTTGATATCGGCCGAATATCTTCTTTTTTGTTCTTATTTTGACTGTAGATTCATATTATGTACTTTTCTAGTGGCAGTTACTCCAGGTAAATATTTTTAACATTATTTTTATTGTCTTCTTTAAGTGAGCTCATCCCTTTTTGCTTTCTCTTTCATTTCTCATTGATGCCCTCTGGTCCTCACTTAGGCTAACATAATGACTGAACGGAAGTTACGGCATGCTTGGAGACTTCAGTCTAGATCTTCATTCTTTATGTATTTGAATTCTTCTGACTCTCTTGTTACCTTTTTTGATCTTTCAATAAATAATTATCAAGTGTAGCTGTGTCTCAGACAATGTGAAATTTACAGACTATGTAGATTGTACTGTGTGATCAGAGAAGGTGTCTTGTGTTGTTTTATTGTCTTTGAGTAGGCACTGGAGTGATATAAAGATCACCAAATTGAAAAAATATGAATTAGGCCACTGGTCAGAAAATGGATGAAATATTTCAAAGGGGAAGAAATTAGAGCTGGGCCACAGTAATAAAGGGGGCTAGAAAGTCAGTCAGGTGAAAATCGTGAGAATTTGTATATCGGTTTATTAGTCTGCTAAGGATGTCATAACAAAATAGCACACACCGTGTGATTTAAACATCAGAAATTCATTCCTTACAGACCTGCAGGCCTGAAATCCAAGATCTACATATTGGCAGATTTATCTCTCCAGATTTCTCTGCCCTTGTCTGGTTGATACCACCTTCTCTTTGTTGTCACATGGCCTTTTCTCCGTGCATCCTAGATTCTTCCTCTCTTCTTTTGTGAACGACTCTCTTGGATTTGAGTCCTTTATTAACCTGATCACTTCCTTGTTTCTAATATGTTGCCTTCTCAGGTGCAGAAGGTCAGAGGCTCAACTTATGAATGGCGAGGGTAGATGATTTACTCTGTAACAACTAGGGCTGGGAAATTGGATTGAATTCTTTGAGTCATGGGAAATGTTCATAAGATTTTTCAGGAGATTGGCTGAGGTGAGTAGCTTCTCATATGTGATTTGTTCATTCTTACTATGGCTTAAATATCGTTTGTGTGTCCCAGAGGTTCACTGTGACTCAAGGCTTATTCTCTAGGGAGTGCAACTGGGAGATGGGGTGAATCTTTAGATGGTGAAGCCTAGAGAGAGATCCTTTTTATTTTATTTTACTTTACTTTATATTTATTTATTTTGGAACTGGGAATTGAACTCATGACTTCGTGCTTGCCAGGAAGGCACTGTGTCACTGAGCTATATCCCTGCTTGGTGAGAGATCTTTAACGTCATTCCTAGAATAACAATTAAAGGAGTTGTGGGACCTGACTCTTTCTATCTGACTTCTCCTTGGCAATGTAAACTCTTCCGCACACATGTGACCTGGCCTTAATATGAAGCAACCTTCACTATAACTAAACCAATGTAGATGTCATCCCTTGAAATTTCCAAAACTATGAGCTAAATAAACCTCTCTCTCGATAAAGTTAACTGTCTGTATTATTCCCTGGGCATGAGACAAAGGTGACCAACAAGCTAAGATGGAGTTCGTGTTTGATTAATGCTTTAGGTGCACTTTTATGATTTGTTGGGTTTAGGAATAGGATATGGAGAACTTAACTGAAACTTGCAGCCTCTCTTAGAAAAACCAGGTTATACTCTCTATTTTGAGCTTACATTAGAGTTTCACAAAGTTCTCTTCTCTAAGCTTGAAATGGGGTGAGAATTCTGCAGCTCAGGTTAGAGACCTGAAATGGTGATTGTACAGTCTACTTCATCAGAAAATCTCTGGCTGGCAGCTGCTAGCACTCCCGTATTGTATAAATGATTTGATATATTCAGAAAATTATATGGATGTGTCAACTCAATAGCAGGTGCATTGTAGGCTGTACTGACCCTTCTGAAGGCAGGGGAAAATAAAGCGAGTTTCTATGGAGAAGGAAGTGAATCTCACTACGAGCTAAATAAACTTTTCTGTACCCCAACACTCAGCATTCTGCTCTATTAAGAGCCTTATTGTTTCTATATTCCTTAGTTATTACTGTACTTGGGATAATTAGACAAACCTATAATGATTTATTTTCTCAGTATCTCATTTTACTTTCCCCCTATATAGACACAGTACATGGGGCTGTCTTCTGGAATGTTTTCTTGCTTCAGCTGAAATTCCATTGTGATGGTTTCCGTATTCCTAACCTTTTAGAGATGCAGGGTAGTTCTTCATTATGCAATGGTCTACATTTGTGTTTGTTGCTGAACATTCTTAGGCATTGATAAATACAGTTCTTTCTCCTGCATATTTTAAAGAGACACAGAATTTTCAGATGGCTTCAAATTAATCATAAGGTGCTTCATTTCTTTTCTCGATGTATTACTTTTGGTTTAAAAATGGATGCTTCTTATATTTTATTCTTGTTTTTAATTTATTTGTGATTGGTAGATGTCAAACCAGTTAGCTGATTTCAATCATCTTTGAAGTTTATTAGTAATTTATTTTGCATGTTCTTGGGGTTGCTTCACATTTGCTTTTATGTTTAACAATTCAGTTACACAGATGTCCCATACTCTCCTTAATTTTAGTTTGACTTTATTTGCTATTTTTCAATTACACAGTGTATTTGCTGCTGCATTTGTGTTTTTTAATCAAGAAAATGAAGCAGAGTAATTAGTACCTTGAAATTATGAGCAAACCAACCTACACATTTCTTGGCTGACATTGATTTTGTTCTGACTCCTTTACATTCTAAACGAAGGAGGAAGCTCATAAAAGACTCTGCCGCTAACAGAGCAGGCTGAGATAACACCCAGCTCAGACACACTAAAGCTAATTACCTACAATAAGTGATTTGAAGCAAGGCCAATAAGAGATTGGGGAATAAGCATATTAAAGCCAGTATAATAGAAGACATGAAATGAGACAAAAGAAATGAGGGATGGAAATATAATGCATGAAAGGAAATTCATATGGAAGATTAGGAAAATTACATTGCTATTGTGTTTTATTCTAGTTAAAGTGAATGACCTTCACTGGCGATGATGATTTTGAATTCAGTATCTATGAGGGAACAGACTTGTCCTGTGTTTGACAGCACGCAGGTTAATTTCCTTTTGTCCTCCAGCCCCGCCTTCTTTGCTTATCCCTCCCCCCATTGTGTGGATAATTAGATACATGGCAAAGAATTATATGGATGTGTCAACTGAGAGAGCAGGGATACTGTGGGCTGTGCTTATCTAGCTGGAGGCAGGATTTCCTCAATGTCACAGCCTCTTCATCAGTTACAAAACTGCTGGGCTAAAACATTAATAATTCTTCAGTTGATGAAAGGATGTGCTGTCAGAGCACATTTTCCAACTCTCCTTGAAATTCTAGGCCTAGAAGTTCTGGCCCTCAGTTGGTTGAATGTCTCTATTTTAGTGAAAGTCATTTTTTTTCACAAAAACAACTCATAATATATTAACATGTGTGAATAACATCTTATTATCCCTAAGACAGGGTTGCAGTGAGCCACAGGCATGGTGGAAAATGGACTATAAGTCAAGCAGCATCTCAAAACTATATACTTTCCCCTATAACTGAAGATTGTGCTAATATCCATACTATCTTGTTGTAATAAATACGTGCTTGATGAACAAAGGAAAAACAGAGGTAGATAAAAATCTAGCAATCCCTGTTTATTGTGAAATGAAAGAAAAAAGGAGAGACTAGATTGCTATTGTGTCAGATAATATGACACTGTTTATAAAGATTTTTGCCACATATTTTTAATTTAGTATGCCTTGATATGAACCAATCACTTGAGCTAAATCATGAATCCTACATATTTCCAAAAATAAATTTATTTTATGCTTTAGGATTATTTTATAGGACCAGTTTATGACTGTAGAAATGTTTTTATGGTTTCAGATTAATCAAGCAACAGTGTTCCATTGCAAGCAATACATATTCCCAGAGAAAGTCTTTTCTTGCTAGTTTAAAGAAAGATTTTGCTGCACAGTATTGGATGACATTAAGAATTACTGTATTAGGCAAGACAATGGAAATAGTCTGGGACTGAACATGCAGACATGAGCAGTCAGGGGAGCTGCTGTTCCACCCATGATGAGTCTCTGGCTTGCTGATAGGTTAAAAAGCTGACGCTCAGCTGACTGCTTGTGGATCGTGTCTACGGCACGATCCACACTGGCAAAATGGTGCCTTACACTCTGGCCTCTCTTCCTACTCAACTCAGTTCTGGATTTCAGTTTTCCAAAAAAAAAATGCATTGGCAAACCTAAATCACATTAAAAACTTCCGATATAAGGGGCTCTGGATAAAGTAATGTTCAGATTTCTGGCCTGTGCAGTACAAGCATCACATTGAATGAGTTAGAGTAATTGCTAAATGAGTTTGCAATGGTTTAGATATAGACTCTCCCCCAAGCCTCCATGTGTTCACAGGTGGGAGCTTTTGGAAGATGACTGCAGGGTGGTGGTACTGTACCCATGATGCATTGCACTGGTCACATAATATTATATGATGAAAATATATCATGATTCATTTAACAGCACCCACCAATGTTTTCTATTGAATTTCATTTTTTCTTCCAATAGTATAAGTAGTGCTTATCAGAGATATTTCTGAACATATGTCCTTCTATGTCATTACTTTCTTCTTTTGTGCTATCAAAGGCCACACGACTAATCATCTTTGAATAACCATTTCCACATTGTCCCTTGGGATGTGCTCTATAGATTTTAGCTGAGCTAGATGTGGCTGTGTGATTAAATAATGCAAGCACAATCTTTGGAAATGCTCTGAAGGGGAAGTGATGATCTTTCCATGCCCTTTCCTTTACCTGCTAAGGTTTAAATGTGATGGATGAAACTCACGTGTTCTTCCTGGGGCTTCAGCTGTTGCTACAGACCACACCTGATGAGTATGGAGTGCTCTAACCTAACTTACTCTATCCAGGATTATGTTATTAGAAGATTTTGTTTCACCACTACCATATTAGATTTTCTTCTCTTCCTTTTAACCGTATTTTTGGCATTTCAATTGTCAAATTGTATTCCAAGTAGGCTGTAAATGGCACATTGCCATCAATAATAAATAAAATTATCTCTTGTAACATTATTCATACCTCTGGAAGAAAACATGAAATGAAACAGACATGTGGGTGGGAACACTGTTACGTGAGTCACAGTGAGTGCCCTATGAAGCCAGTGATCCTGTGATCCTGTGATCATTGATATTCATGGTAGAGCCCTTTTAATTTTTGGCATTCAAATAGACTAATGCTTGTGTTAATTTAGCTTGAATTACCTTAGTTCTTTGAGCATGTGTCCTTGTGTATATGGCCACTTTGATCAACTTTCTTATGAATTATTAGGTGAATTTTTTATTTTAAAATATGTGATAGCTTGTTGCAATGTTATTGATAACCTTATTTTGTTAGTACTCATATGGCCTTTGTTTGGAAGTTTAAAAATGTTAATCAGTAACAGCAATTATGTTTTAAATTTATTTTTACTGAAATATGTTTTGTTTGTCTTGGATATGTCTAGCTTTGGAGACAATTATTTTATTATCTCAAAATAACATTTTATGTAAACAATTTATTGATTTAATTGTTTGTTTGTTTGTTTGAGACATGGTATTTCTGTGCAGTTCATGCTAGCTTTTAACTCAAGTTTTTAGCCAGGCTGGACTTGAATTCACAAAGATCCTCCTGCTTCAGCCTCCAGAGTGCTAGGATTATAGATGTATACCATCACATTTGACTGTAAAGGACTGAAAAAATAATAAATTACAATTTTATTAAATATAATAAGAATCAGTGTTTTTATTAATAATAGTTGAAATAGTAATATTAAATGTTTTAGCTAGGCAGTTTGTGAAGTTTATTTCTGCACACTCTATCAGGATGCTGTGAGGAATTGTGGAATTACAGTGTAAAAACAGAATCCAAAACATACAGATTGCCAATGGGAAAGCATGAAGGGTATTTTCAGGTTATCAGCTTTGTAGTAGATATAGCAAGCAACCATCTCAGACAGGGACAGATCAGTGGGTTCTCTAAGGGATCCTGAGGGGAAAATGAAACCGATAGATAAAAAAGCTTCTTTGACCAAGTGTAAAATTACATATATGCTGCTGTGTGCAGAATTCTAAGATGGTCCCAACTATCCCTGCTCATATGTATGCACACTTTGAAATGTACCCTTCCTTTTAGGGGGATATGATGTGATTATAAAAGTGTATTATAACGTGCTGGACAAAGAGCCTCCTGCTGGCTTTGAAAAAGAAAATAGCCATGTTTTGAGCTGCCTATGAAGACACAAGTCTTTCCTGAGGCATTGGGTCAGCTCTCACAACAAGGAGGAAATGAATTCCGGAACAGCAAACCAGCTAGAAACCGAACCCTAAGTCCCAGATAGAAACACATTACAGGCTGAATCGTCTTTGTGTGTGTGTGTGTGTGTGTGTGTCTTTTTGAGGCAGGGTCTCATTATGCAGTGGGCTGGCTTTGAGTTCAGCCTACTGCATTCAGTTTGTAGCCCAGGCTGGAACTCACAATGACCCTCATACCTGGGCTTGCTGAGTGGCGGGGTTACAGGAGTATGCCACCACACCGTCTCTACAGGCTGGATCCTCGGTTTCAACATAGTGAGGTTATAAGCAGAAGACCCAATTAAACTGAGCCCCCACTCCTGACTCACCGAAGCTGTGAAATAATGAGTATTGCTTTAAATCATTTACTTTGTGATAGTTTACTGTGCAGCAATTAGAAACTACTACTACTAGTACTAGTGCTACTACTACTATCATGAGTACTACACACACACAACACACATACCTGTACATATTTTATAGGTTCATCCTATGCCCTTCCTTTTTCTTGTTGGTTTAATGGGAAGCACATTTTTCAAGCATTCTGGTTTTGGCTTCAAGTGGCATCTGTAACTGCAGCTAAGTCTATGATTCCTTAGCAGACAACACAGACTTTCTTCTTTAGTTTCCGTGGGTCTTTCTTCTGCCTGAGATCCTTGTTTCTGGGCTCTAATAACATTAATTCTTAGTCAGGACGATCTATTCTGGCAAGTAGGGTGGTAGGGACCCTATCGTCTTAATAAACTCTGGGCTTTTACTGGATTAGCTCATTTTTTGCATAGTGGGTTCTACTAACAATTTCTTATGGTAAATTACCTTTGAAGTATATGACAGAATTTCTTCTTTCCACAATAAATATTGACTGACACTATGAGGGAAAATATCTTTACATCCAAACACTAATAATTTTAAGCAGAATTACAAAGTTATTGATTCAAGAAAAATAACAAGTAGTGCAGGAATAAAGTATAATTAAAATATGTCCCTGAGTCAGAAGTAAATTACCAGTAAAATGATAAAGCTTGGAAGACAGAGCTAACCAAAGCCAGCATTTTTATGGTGAAAAAGAAGGAAATATGGCTGTAAGAAAGGTATTATCTACATCCATTCCCATAGAGAGTTAATGCACAATGACCAAAACTGTTGAGTGAAGTGCTAGTATTCATCATCTATTATTTAAAACCCGGATATAAAAACAGACAGAAGCAGAAAAACTGAAAGTGACAATAAGTTATGGCTGTAAAACAATATGAATTTTGTGAAAAATATATTGTTTAGTCATCTTCACATTGAACACATTTTAGAACTATGTTTACACTGAGAATCAGATACAGCGTTTGCCTTTAGTAACCAAAGATCTGCCAGGAAATAAAAGAAACATGGAAGTGAAAATCCTTAGCTCTTACAGGGAAGACAGACCATCAGGCTTGCTAAAATCAGATTGTGAGAAGAGATAACGCCAAAGAATATCCTAAATGAAACTCATATTGAGGGATGTCTAAATCGTAAGGCATTTTTGTTCAGATTTTGCTAATGGGTTTGTGGCAAGCACTACAGCATCGCGTTTTGTACTCACCATTGGGATAGCACAGCGTGAATGCTTAGCAGTGTCTTACAGTTCTTTCAACACTTGTTCTTTCTGATTTAAGATAAACTGAACACCAAGATCATATTAACTAAAGCATAAGAAAAAAATGTCTTCTTTTGGTTCAGCTGTTTATATTAATATGATGTTTATTTGTTCACATTTGCTTTTAGTCACTTAAAATTTATACGAATGAAATCTTTTTTCTGGTTTATGTTTCTGTCATTTTCACTGTGAATTTCTTCATGAAAATAATGAAGATATTATAACAAAACTATGCCAAAAGTTTAACCAACATATATATGAAACTGATAATTCTATCAAAAATGTACAATGCACAGAAATTGGTACAAGTTGAAAATGAAAAATTGAATATATTAAATAAATTGAATTTATTGTGAAATTCCTGCAAAAAAGAAAGTACATAGCCATATGAATTTACTAGGGGATCTACTGGACTAAAACATTTAAGGAAAAATCTAATCACAGTTATTCCAAGACATAGTAGAACAAATACTTTCTTCATTATGTATTGCAAACATAACACTCATAACAAATTTTGACTAAGAATTAGAGAAACACATAAGCAATAACAACATTTTATATAAGAATGTAGATACTAAAAAATTTATTAAAATGTAACTTAAATTTACCAATACAGAGACAAGATAGATTATATTTATGATGAAGTGATAATTACACCAGGAATGTAATTCACCATACAACAGAGTGAAGGAAAAAAATATATCATACAAAAAAGTAAAACAAAAAACAAAAACAAAACAACTCAAAAAACCAAAAATTAGTAGTGAGTCTCAAGTAAGAATGGGAGAGTATTTAATGAATTGGATAAAGGGTATCTCTGTAAAATGTTCCAACAAAGAGTTATCTGGATGAAATATATTACTCTTTTCTGTTCCACATTTTAAAAAAAGCAATTTCCTTTCTAGGGGCAATACTTGGTAATATTCCCTGATGAAAAGATGTAAAAGTTCTAGAATATAATGAATACACATGGTGCACCTTTTAGAATTCTTTTTATAATTTACAAGGATATAGAAGTCAACCGCTACTGACCTATCTGGATAATTCCTAATTATTTAATTCATAGCTAAAATATTTTCTAGACTAAAATAAATGTTATGACATGCAGTTTTCATTTACATGCTAAAACTTGTTTCCTGACTTGAACTAATGTACAGGTATCTGCGAAAGTATTCATAGTTCCCAGGTCAATTCTGATACAAGACCCTTTATAAAATGTGATCATGCCTATAATAGGCATAAAAATAAAATTTCATATTCAATATTGTCATATTCTATGTTATATTCATATCATCAAAATTGTCAAAACATTTAACTTTGAATCCAAGGAAATCCATTAACTTTTGGAATCTCCACTTCTTCATCTTCAATCCCAAAGTCACATATTTGGGGGGAGATTGATGCATTAATAAGCATGGAGGCACTTAATTGAGTTTCTGGCACATAACAAGTTTTCAATAAATGTAAGCTCTGTGATAGTTATACAATGACAGTGGGAAAATGATTTGACTCCATGTAAAAATGTCTATCTATCTATCATTTATCTATCTATCTATCTATCTATATCATCTATCATCTATAGCAGTAGTTCTTAACCTAAGGCAATTTTGCAATATCTGAATAAATTTTTGTTTTTCAAGCTGTAAGGAGAGTTACTACTGACATCATTGGATTGAAGCCAAGGATGCTTCTTGTCACACAAAGGGTAGGACAACCTCTTAAAACAAAGAATTACCAGGCTCAAAATGTCATGTATTCTGCTCTGAGGAGCTTACCATTTAAACTGTTTTAAGTACACTGTTGAGAAGAGCAGTAATAAAACCAAAATCATGATCCAATAAACTTATTAAATCCTAATATTTTTACTTTCACAGAGGTTCAGGGAGGTACACTGTCTGTACTACATGCCGGACTATGGGAGCTTTTACACGAGGAACCCGGAGCTCTTGCACCACTGATCCTGAACTGTACCAGCAATAACTGCAGCAGATGAAGAATCAGTTCTGTTTGGGGCAGTGCTGAGCGTAAATCAAACCGGATTGAATCACCCCATCTCCTTTCTCTCTACCACATGATTTCCCCTTGTCTTCCAGGTTGCTCCCTTATCGGTACCACACAGGATAAAATTACTAATAGGGAATACAATACCTTCAAAGAATGAGGTAGTCTCACAATAAATATGTCACAGAACAAAATGACTAAATGCTGGTGTCTCAGTGCAAGAAGTTGGTGAATTTGATACCTATTTACTTGATTTGTGTGACAAAGGATGTCATTTTTGTGATTTACTTAAAGCAAGAATTCCTACATATTTTAAAATAAAGCAGGATATACAGTAAAGAAAATGTATTCTTTGAGAGTATTTTGGCTTTTCTTTCATTTGTCTGTCAACTCTTTGCAAATTTCTCTTCAATCTTTCTGTAAATCAGGAGTTGCCTTATGAAATACAGATTTCTCATATGTTCAAAATGCACAAAACTTTCTATAATTACAATTGATTGCTATGTCTATAACTTCATTATCCTCAAAATAAATCTATTTTAAATACTAGTTTTAAATGTAGTGTTATTAATCTTGCATATATCAAAGAAAATGCAGGCTTTGTATAGAAATAGTAATTTACATGTATATTCTGTGTATTGATGCAGCACATAATATATAAACAAATCCATTAAAGTATTTGCCAAAAGAACATACAAACAATAAAAATTTTGATTGATAAAACCTCAATCTCCTTGTAATTATGTTGATGTTTCAGTTTAGTATTAATACAGTGTAGGTAGCAATGAATTTTATTATACTACGCTTGTTTCTTAAATTATCAAATTCTGAAAAATTAACATAAAGTAAAATAAAAAGTTATTTCTTAATAATTTGGCAAATGTCTTCAAATCTTTTTAACTCATATTTATAAGACATATAATAACATCTGTAAAATGCTAACAATATATATTTTCCAGTATTTCTCAAGTTAGTTTCAATTCAAATTGGGCACAGTGACACATACTTGTAATCTCATCACTCTGGGAGACTGCGGCAGTAGGATTGCAAATTTGAACCTAGTCTGGGAAATTTAGTGACTTAGCAAGATTCTGTCTCAAAATTTTACAAAAGGTCTGGGATTGAAGCTCAGTGTAAAAATCCTGGGTTTCATCCCCAGTGCTATAAAAAAGGCAGTTTCACTTTGATTACTCAGTATACTAGTCATGTAGGCCTGTATTAATCTGCTAATTTAAGATTTAAAAGTTGGGATTATAGGATAAATGCTATAAAAAAGAAAGAATTTCCTACCTTTTTAAAAAAATCACAGCCACTGTGCTGTTATTATGTTTAAAAACATACAAGTGAGAGTAATTTTATTATTCCAAAACAATTTTTCAAGCTTGCGGTTGTTAACTGGAAGCACATAGAAATGTGTGTGTTAATTTATCCAAGTTTTCTAGTAAAATGTCATTATATTGTCTTTCCAATAAAATTCATTAGTGAATGTTTTCTTTCACCAACTTCTAAGTAAAATTTTCTTGTTTTTTGTGTTACCAGCAGATATCATTATGCACTCATGTCAATGGTGGACAATATGATACATTCCAGGAATTCAGAATTGGAATTAATGCAATTCTGTGTCCAGACTGTATCTTCATCTATTCTAACTTTAGCTTCCTGTTCTAAATAAATCATCTCATCCAATCTGTTTTTTTTTTTTTTTTACTCTCCTAGTCACCATAAAATGGGAATAAGAAGTTGACAGGGAAAATGTTTCACACCATGCATTGTATTTCTCCTGACATGACAAAGGAACCATTGTCTGGCTTCTCTTTTTTCCTAGTTTGAAAGCTATTTCTTCCTTCTTCTGTCATATAGCATCTTATAGCTTTGTGAACTTTTTAAGACTCTTTGCCCCCACTGCAACAGGCAAGCCTCAGTGCGATGACACAATATGTACAATCAGCTTAAATTTTATAAAGCTTCTTGAAGGTTTGATTTCAGCCAGATGTTTGTGTTTGTTTTCAACGTGCAAGAACAAAAATACTAAGGATTTGGCTATTTACTTGTACCAGGGGAAGGAGTGAAGAAAGGAAGAGGAAAAAATATAAAGTTATTTTATCATTCTAAATCTAACTCTGGAGAGAAAAATGAAGTATGTAGTAAACTAACATACATATCTTTTTGAATAATAGCATCATTTCTATCAACAAATCTAAAAACATAGATATTTTGTGGAATTAAAATTAGGTACAAAGTCCTCCCTTCCAACTATTCAGTGATACATAAAAAGTGATAAAAGTTTAAATAGTACAGATGTGAATTACTATGAGCCTAATTCTGAGTTCAAGCTGTAGTAAATCATCCTATTCTAGCTCGTAAATATGTACAAATACGAATGTTAAATTTTTTAAATTTAAAAACTATATTTTATAATATTAAGGAAGGAAATGTAGATACAAAGAAAGATGTTACATTTTTAAAATTTAACTTTCTGTTTTCTCAGCTTCCAGGAGACTAAGGAAAGAGGATCCTATGAGTTTAAGGCCAGCGTAGGCTGTCTAGTAAGTTCAAGGCCAACCTGAACTACATGGTGAGACTGTCTTCCAAAAAAAGTTAACTTCTCCATTAAGGAGTTCTTTACTTAAATTTGTACTGCAGTATATCATCAAAGATGATAACTCTTTTAAAAATATTTTAACTTCAAGTTAATACCTTTTATTTAATATCTTACTGTAACCGTACCCAGCTCTTTTTTATTCCTGGTTTCTATTTTACTATTTTTGTATTTCATACATTAGTAAGATTATAATGCATTTGTTTTTCTGTGTTTCACATACCTCCTTTAGCATAATGTATTCCAGGTGCATCCACATTTTCTCAAAATGGCAGAATTTCCTTCTGCTTTTTAAAGGCTGAATATTACTTCCATTGCGTATATATAGCACATTTTTCTGTATTCATGAACTAGTAGAGCATTTTATATCTTAGTTATTGTAAATAATGATGTAATCTATGTAGGTATACTTGAGTCTCCTTGGGTTACTGACTTCTTTTTCTTTGGATGGATAGCCAGATACAGTATTGCTGAATCGTGTGGTATTCTACTTCTAATATTTTGAGAGATTTCCAAAGTGTATGCCACAATGGTCATATCAATCTACAATTCTACCAACAATACATAGAGCTTCCTTTCACTACATCTTAGTCAATTCTTTATATTTTTGACTTTTTGATATTATTTATCTTTTAAAAAAAGAGGTAATAACACTTTGCTATTTTTATTTGCATTTCTGTAGTGATTAATGATGTTAAGCACCCTTTTATTAGGTTTAATATGGTTATTTTAAGCAGTTGAATTGTATGAAGTTCTTACTTATGTTGGATGCTAATTCATTATTGGATTTATGATTCACTGATATTTTCTTGTTTCTCTGAGTTGCCTTTTCATTTTGTTGATTGTTTCTTGCACTGCATTGAAAGTGATAAATCTGATGGAATCTCATGTTGTACCTTCTCTTTGGGTGTAATATACACAAGATAAAATTTTTAATGAACTTTGACTTTATTTCATCTGTATTTCTTTGATTTTAGAAAGATTTGAAACTTGACTTTAACTTGAATAGAAACAGAGCACTATACAAATGAATTATGTATTTAAATTCAAATAAATGAAAGAAAACAAAAATATACAAGTGAACAAAAGCAACAAACAGCCCAAGGAGACATCAGGCATTACTTAGTGTACCACTGAGTTCCTCAGGCTTCTTCTAGGTGCATGTCTTTCTGGAAGCCAATGTAAGCAAAGATTTTGTTTCTATAAAACACGTCTCAAGACAGAAGGACTATGGGAATTCTTGTCTTATTATGGCTTTATTAAAATAAGGTAAAAAAGGAATCATTGATGCAAAACTTCTCTTTTGAAAGTTTAATTTTGAATTTAATTATTTTCACTGACCTTTAATAAAACTAAAAGAAATTAGGTTATACTGATAAAATTCTCATATATATATACTTATTAAATATATTTGCAAACTGTACATTTGAAACTAATCTCTACTAAAAATTATATCTAAGAAACTTGCTTTACAAATGGTAATAATGTTACTTTTTATAATAATATGAAAGTTCTGGGTTTTCTTTTTTCTTTAAAAATGTTATTGTTTTTAGTTTAACTGCTTTATTTTTTTAAATCTGGAATTCAACTCAAGGCCTGGCTCTTGCTGGGTAGTCACTGTGTCACTGAGCTACATCCTTTACTGTACAAAAGAAAAAAAACTCATATGGAGAAAAGGGGAAAGGAAGAAAGAGAAAGAAAAATGGTACTTGTATGTATGAGATAGTTAAAAGATAGTTATACAGCTACCTTCTGTTAGTTCCTTGTAAGAAAATTTTGTGCTAATCTTCTTTGGACAAGACATCACGCCTGTATCCTGTACTCTAGAGTAACTACTAGGAAGGCATTAATACACAATGCATCAACTATTGTAACTGTCCTGCTAATCTGTTTCGATTTTTTTTTTTTATCCATAGCAGGGATTGAACTCAGGACCCCACACTTGCAAGGCAGGTGCTTATGCCGCTGAGCTAAATCCCCAGCCCCTACTAACATGTTTTGAAACTCTGTTTCAATGTTGTGTTTATCTTCTTTTTTCTTTAAAATAAAAAATAAAACAACATAATTTCAAATATTTTCTTATTTATTAGTGCTATTTTTAGTTAACCAATCATCATTGTATTACATATTATAAATTGTGGGATGATTAAGGCCAAGATGCCCTTAACTTTTAACTTTTTTGGGATACTACATTTGAAATTTACTTTCTGAATTATTTTGAAACATACAATACATTATTATTGCTTACACTCACTCTGCTGTGCGATAGGTCTGAAAAATTATTCTTCTTGTTTATTTAAAAGTTTGCTGATCACCAGTATGCCTGGCTGAGCCTCTGGTAATTCTCATTCTACTCTCTGCCTCTATGATTTCAATAATTTTTGATTGCACTTATACATGATATCATGTGGTAAATGTCTCTCTATTCCTATCTTCATTTGCTTAGCATAATATCTTCTAGATTCATTCATGGTATAATAATGGCAGGTAACAATGTAGATTATTAGAATGAATTAAAATGTATTTTCAACAAAAAACCATCATGCATAGTCATTGAAGAAGTACAAGTTTAAAATGTAAGTAGCAACAAGCCTTTCCATGTAACCTATAATTCTTTTTTTCAAATAGCCAGAAAAACCAACAGTTATTTACATTTTAGAATAGTTTAGTTATATATGGGTTAATAAATCAGAAGGTGAACTGTGAGAATTACCAAGAAAAACCTGAAAAATACAGAGACCAAGCATGAAGTTAGATATTCCCACAGAAGTTAAAGAATGCATATTTCAGCACTAAGATTATATGACAGCAAAATTAGAATATGATAGTTATTTTTATTAATAATAAGGATTAATAATAAGGTGAAATGAGTATCAAAAAGTTTAGAAAAATTATCTGAAGAAATATAAAACTTTTGGACAGGAATGAGAAAATATGTCTACTTATTTCTCTCTCTTTAATTTGGGTTTATGCAAAACAATTTCTCTTTGTCTATGTATTTATAAATTCTCCAAGGCACTTGAATTATTTGGATATTCTTCCTTCTTTGAAACATGTTGTTGCATACCACATATTTAAATCACGTGGGCGATCTTGAGTAAAAGAGCAGAAGCCATAATCAACTAAATCCACATAGAATTTGAGCAAGTTAGATGACTTATTCACCTCATGGGGCGGGAGTGTGAGGAGGAGCGGATGATATTCTATGCTGAAGATGGAGAGGAAGCAGGAAATGGCATGTAAAGCTCTCCAGTTGGTTAAATCTACCCTCACTCACTATGTCTTCACTGAAAGCCATTACAAGAGTTGTCCTCTGAGCAAGATCTAACTTCTTTCCCTGTTTCAGTCCCCTGCCCATCCAGCTTTGGCCTTATTCTTCATCCTTTATGCACAGCACCCCCCAGAGCCCCCCAGATTGCTGATAAAGGTCAGTGTGAGAAAAGAAGAGAGGGAGAACAGAATCGGGGGCAGATTTTCGAGTCAGAATCTGAGGCAGTGCAGATGCATCCATCCTTTGCTGGGTGAGAAGTTGTCATTACCAACAAATACGCATGTGGCCCACACCTCGGAGGCCTCTTGATTGTTACTGAAAAGCATCTGTCTGGAGTTTTCAGCATCCTAATTTTACAGATAAGCCACACACCTATCAGGACCTGGTCCAGGCTGAGGGACCTCTTTCCTGAGCTCCTTTTCCTTTGCTTCTGTCTACCAGAAACAAACAGGCATTTGCTGTTATGTCCAATCTAAAGGATATAAGCTGATGAAGGTCAGATGTCACAAGCCCAGTGCTACACGGCCACTATAGAAAAAGAATCACAACCCTTCAGGAGACTTTCAGGTTTTTAAAGGACTCCTAGCACATCTATTAATCTTTTCTTCTAGGATGAGGGTCACAAATTACCTTAGCACTTAAGCAAAACTCCAGACAAGAGGAGAAAGGCATTTCTAGACTTCATGCAATGCAAGCAAATGTCTCCCGACCTTCTCATCAGAGCCCTAGGATGCTTCCGGAGCGCTATGTCACTATAACCTTGCTCACAGAAACACAGTCTCCAGCTTCCAAGGGCTTTATTGTTCATATACATTGTTTGTTCAGAAGCAACATACTGCTTAGGAATTAAGAAATTAATGGAGGATTTTCTCCCACTATTTATAAAGTAGTTTGGAAATGAACAATTGGAAATGCAAAAGTATCTGTGATTTCTCAATAATCTGCTCAAGATAGTGTAAACAATACATCTATTGCTAGAGATTTGTGCGCTGCCAGTCAAGTTCCATCACGAGGAATGAATCAGCACACAGTTTAACAAGTGGACACAATTTCGTCTCTTCACAACTGTGCTTTGTCAATGTGTGCATTTTTTTCAATGCTTTGGGGTTGTAGGGGTGAGAGGACAGTTCTGGGAAGCTGACCGTGGTTCATTCATCTCAACAACTTGAACAGAAAGTGAGAATGGCAGCTTTTGCACTGATAATTTCAAAATCTTTATTCACAGGGCTGGGGATATAGCTCAGTGGCACAGCACCTGCTTAACAAGTGCAAGGTCTTGACTTTGATTTCTGAACAACAACATCAACAACAAAACAAAAAGAAACAAAAGCATTACTCATAAATGAATCATCATGTGCATTTTTTTTTAGTTCATGATAATGAGCAATTAAAAGCAAGGTATGTGAAGCCAATAAGAGGTAAAGTTTATCTACATATATTTTAATTATGGGATTATAGAAGGAACATTTTCTTTGTGTGTTAAAGTTCTTAGTAGTCTCAAAAGGCAAGTTTAAACCTGCTAGATAGATACTGCAATCTTATTTCCATAAACTCTAAAATTGATAATAAAAGTCACTTTGCTAAAACGAAAGCATCCTTGTCATTTTTATCACCTTCCTTATTTCTTAGACAAAACACCTGACACATTTAAAGAAGGAGAAGTTATTTTGGATCACAGTATGTGGGTGACAGCTCCAAGGTAGCAACAGAAGAAGGAGGAGGACACACATCCACACACCTTTTCTGGCTGGGTCCCCACTTTCAACAGCACCCTCAGCTGTTGAACTCACCATTAGATGATTCCACTGACGGGTACAGCACCCCATGTGGTAATCACCTTCGAAAAGTACCGCCCATGAGTGCCTAAGTTTGGGGGATATTCTCTGTCTTAATTATAGCACCTGATCTGATAATCTGTTCAAATAAATTGAGAACAAATGATTTTACTTCGTTTCACATTTGCTAGTATCTGTAGGAGGGAAATTCACCTTTTTGTTTTGGACTTTTACATAACAAGTGTTCCAGGTTTCACATTCAGGGAAGGTGGTCGTAACCATTGGCTAGAAGAGGCTGGTTCCCTTTTGAGTTGATGAAGTAAATATGTGTGGAAATGTCTGGGAGATAAATATATCATGGCTATGCAAATAAAATATCATCATGATGGTAAATGAAGACTGATTGCTTTTATTTTTTTAATTTTTTTAAAAGAGAATAAAACAAAAGAGAACAGAACAAAGCAGATCAGAACAGAACAATGTAAAGAACACAGTACTTCACAACAATACAACTTGATATTAACAACAGCTACCATAATGTCTCTTTTTTTGAAATAGTTGAGCATACCTTCACACACAATAATATCAATCAAACATAACAAAATAGTATAAAACCATTCAAGAGAATGAAACTATTATAGGACATTCAAAACCAAATAACAGAAAATGAACAATGGCTACTATAATAGCTCATTTTCCATAAAAATTTGTTTATACTATCACACATAGTAAAATCCAATAAGATACAACATGATAGAACCAATGGAAATAGAAGAACAAAAGCATGGTAGGACTTCAAAGCAAGATGATATTAAATCAGCAATGGCTGCCATAATGTCTTATTTTCTTCAAAGTGGCTGTTCATACCATCACATGTAATAAAATCAAACAAAACAAAATAAAATCATTCCAACTGATGAATGAAAACATTATAAGACTTCAAAGCAATGTAATGGGGAATTATGATTACCATAAAATCTTACACACTCATCATTTCTCATACTAGGGAGACTATACGGTATTTGTACATGTAAGTTTGATTTATTTCACTTATGAGTATGGTCTCAAGTTGCATCCATTTTTTATAAATATCAAAATGTGATCATTTTTTATAGCTGAGTATACTCCATTGTATAAAAATACCACAACTTTTTAATCCATTCCTCACTTGATGGGCACTTAGGTTGTTTCCAAGATCTGGCTATTACAAATTGTGCTGTTATAAACATGGGTGCCCATATATCACCCATGGTATGATGTTTTCAGTTCTTCTGGGAATATACCTAGAAGTGGAATGGCTGGGTCAAATGGGACTTCCAATCCCAGCTTTTTGAGGAATCTCCAGACTGACCTCCACAGTGGTGGTACCAGTCTACACTCCCACCAACAGTGCAGAAGAGTTCCTTTTTCCCCACAGCCTCTCCAGCATTTGTTGTTGGTAGTTTTCTTTATCCTGGCCATACTTTCTGAACTGAAATGGAATCTCAGTGTGGTTTTAATTTGCATTTCCCTAATGACTAATGATGCTGAACATTTTTTCATGTATTTATTTGCCATTTGTATTTCTTCACTGTGTATTCAATTTGGATGCTCATTTTTAGATTGGGTCTTCGAATTTTGGGGCTCTGATTTTTTTTAATTGTTTATATGTTCTAAACAGAAGTCCTTTGTCTGAAGGACAGCTCACTAAGATTTTTTTTTGCAGTTTATGGGTTTTCTTTTCACTATTCTGGAGATTTCATTCAACATGCAGAAACTCTTCAATAAGACGTGATCCTAGCTATTGATTCTGGGAAGTATTTCCCATTCGGTTTGATTCTTGTTCATGAATTCTCTACCTACCCCTATGTCTTCAAGATTTTTACCTACTCTATCTTCCAACAGATTTAGTGTTTCCATTTTAATATTTAGATCTTTGATCCATTTAGACTTTAGTTTAGTACATGATGATAGACATGGGTCTAGTTTTAGTTTTTGCATATGGAGAACCAATGTTTCCAGCACCATTTATTGAAGAGAGTATTGTTATTCCAGTGAACGTGTTTGGCCCCTTTATCACAGATAAGGTGTTAGAGTGCATTTGTAGTTGTAGTTGTTCTTCTAATGTAGTCCATTGATCTTCAGGTCTGTTTTTATTACAGTACCATGCTGATTTTTATTACAATGGCTTTGTAGTATAACTTCAAGTCAGAGATTGTGATCCCTCTTGCCTTTCCTTTGCTGCTTAGCATTGCCTTTGTTACTGTAGATCTCTTCTGGTTCCAGATGAATTTTAGGAGTGATTTCTCTAGATCTATGAAGTATGCTAGTGTTATTCTGATTGGGATTGCATTGAATCTGTATAACAATTTTGGGAGAATGGCCATTTTCACAATATTTATTTTTCCTATCCATGTACAAGGGATTTCTTTCCATTTTCTGAGGTCTTCTTCAATTTCTTTCTTCGGGGTATTATAATTTTCCTGAATAGATCTTTTACTTCTTTTGTTAGTTTAAATCCTAAATATTTCATTTTTTTGGATACTATTGCTTCTCTTATTTCTCTCTCAGTGATTTTGTTGTTAGTATATAGGAATGCTGTTGGTTTTTGAGTGTTGACTTTGTATTCAGCTACATTACTGAATTTATTTATTGTATCTAGGAGTCTTTCAATGGAGTTTTGGGAGTCTTCTATGTAGAGTGTCATGTCATCTGCAAATAACGATAATTGAACTTCCTCTTTTCCTATCCTTGCTCTTTTTATTTCTATCTCTTGTCCAATTGCTTGGGCTAGTATTTCCGGTCCTATGTTGAATAGGAGTTGTGATAGTGGACATCCTTGTCTTGTGCCTGATTTTAATGTGAAGGCTTTCAGTTTTTGGCCACTTAATATGATGCTGGCTGTTGGTTTGTCATAGATGGCCTTTATCATATTGAGATAAAGACTATCTATTACCATTCTCTGTAAGGTTCTTATCATGAACGAGTATTGGACCTTATCAGCAGCTTTTACTGTGTCCATAGAAATGATTATGTGATTCTTATTTTTGTTTTATTGATATGGTGAATATATTTATTGATTTACATATGTTGAATCATCCCTGCATGCCTGGGGTGAATCCCACTTGGTTGTTGTGTATAAGCTTCTTGATGATTTGCTGCATCTTGTTTGCCAATATTATATTGAGAATTTTTGCATCTATGTTCATTAGGGAGATTGGCCTGTAGTTATCTTTTTCAGTTTTGTCTTTCTCATGTTTTGGTACTAGAGTAATATTTATTTTCAGGAATGAGTTCAGAAGAATTGCTTCCCTTTCAATTTCATTGAAGAGTTTGAGGTGTGTCAGCATTAAGTCTTCTTTGTATTTCTTGTAGAATTTCTAGAATTTTGCAGTGAATGTTTGGCCTTGGGCTCTTCTTTGTTGATAAGGAATTAATTACATTTTGAATTTCACTAATAGAAATTGGGTTATTCAGCAGTTTTACATCTTCTTGACCCAGATTTGCTAGTTCACATGTTTCTAGAAATCTGTCCATTTCTTTTGTTTTATTGAACCTATGAGAGTAAAGGTTTTTGAAATAAGTGTTGATGATCCGTATTTCCACAGAATCTGAAGTGATTTCACCCTTTTTATTCCTTATTGCATTAATTTGAGTTTTTCCTTTCCTTTTTTATAATAACGTTGGCTAGGGGTTTATCAATTTTATTTACTCTTACAAAGAACCAACTCTTTGATTCATTGATTCTTTGTATTGTTTTCTTAGTCTCTATTGCATTAATTTCTACTCTGATCTTTGTAATTTCCTCCCTTCTTTTGGCTTTGGGCTTGGCTTGCTCTTCTTTTTCTAGATGTTTGAGGTGTAGCATCAGGTTGTTTATTTGTGTTCATTCTGTTTTCCTGATGTGGGGATTCACTGTAATAAATTTTCCTCTGAGGACTGCTTTCACTGCACCCACAGATTCCATTAAGTTGTATTTATATTTTTGTTTGCTTCTAGATATTGTTTAATTTCTTCTTTAATTTCCTCTGTGATCCACTGATTGCTCGAGTGTATTATTTAATTTCCATGTGTTTGTGGGGTTTTTGCAGTTGCTTTTATCATTAATTTCTAGTTTCATGGCACTATGATCTGATAACATTGCATGGCATAAATTCAATTTACTTAAGTATGTTCTGTGGGCTACTATATGGTTTATTTTAGAGAATGTTCCATGTACTGCTGATAAGAATGTATATTCTGATGTTGTTGGATGGAACACTCCTTGTATGTCTACAAAGTCCATTTGTTCACAGGTGTGATCCAGTTCTGTTATTCCTTTGCTGATTTTCTTTCTGGTTGATCTGTCCTTTTGTCTCAATGGTGTGTTAAGGTCCCCTGTTATAATTATGTTATTGCTTATTTGATATTTCATTTCTGTTAATACTTGTTTTGTATAGCTGGGTGCTCTTGAATTTGGTGCATGTATATTTAGGATTGTTATCTCTTCTTGAAGTTTTCCCCTAACTAGTGTGTAGTGACCGTCTTTATCCCTTCGGATCATTCTTGGTTTGAAGTTCACATTGTTTGCAAACAGAATAGCTAGCCCTGCTTTTTTTTTTTTTTTTGGTTTCTGTTGCATGGAGCATTGTTTTCCATCCTTTGACTTTCAGTCTATGAGTTTTCTTTTGGGTTTCTTGTAGACAGCATATGTTTCGATGTTTCTTGATCCATTCTGCCAGTCTGTTCTTTTAATTGGTGAATTGAAGCCATTTACATTAATGGTTATAACTGTTATATATTAGTTTATTTTTGACGTGTTATGTTTCTGCTGTTGCATCTTTACCTTTCCATTCTGTTTAATTGTCTGCCTTGCTTAGTTGTTTTTTCCTATGTCTATCTGGTATGTCTTTTAGTATACTTTGCAGGGTTGGTTTGGTGTTCATGAAGTTTTTCATCTGTTCTTTGTCCTGGAAGCATCTTATTTCTCCATCCATCTTGAAGAACAATTTTGCAGGGTACATCAGTCTGGGTTGGATGTGTTTTAACTTTAGGATCTGAAATACTTCACTCCATGCTCTTCTTGACTTCATTGTCTGTGTTGAGAAGTCTGCTATGATTCTGATTGATTTTCCTTTATTTGTAATCTGTCTTTTCTCTCTAATAGCTTTTAATATTATGTTCTTATGTTGAATTTCTTGCATGGTAATTATTATATGTCTGGGTGTAGTCTTATTTTGGTTACGGCTATTTGGAGTTCTATATGTTTCCCTGATCCATATGTCAGTTTCCATTCTCATGGTTGGAAAATTTTCAGCTAGTACTTCTGTAAATAACCTCTTGATATTATTTGTCTTGTCCCCTTCTCTTTCATTTATCCCTATCAATCTTATGTTGTTTTTCTTTGCATCACCTTGCAACTGTTGAATTGTTATTTTCTGATTCCTTGTTATTTTTAAAAGATCTTTCCTTTCCTGTTCACTAGCTGCAATCTTGTCTTTGAGGTCTGAAATTCTGTCTTCCCTTTCTTTGAGGTGGTTTTGCCAACTTTTAATGGAGTTTTTGATCTCCTGTATATCTCTTTGAATCTGCTTCATGCATTCGGTTTGTTTCTTATAGTGTTCATTCAGGGATTCTATCTGTTTGCTCTATTCCTCTAATTTTTTAACTATGTCTTCTTTAGATGTGTTCAGCATTTCTTTCATTACCTTTATCTTTTCTTTTTTATGTGGGAGATTATTTCTGGTTTCAGTTCTTTTACAGCTTCCCAGAGTTGTTTCTTTATTTCAGTTGATATCATTTCAAGCATTCCAGGTATATGGCTTATATTTTCTTCTATATACATGGCTCCTAATCTTTCTTGGGATGGGCTGGAGGTTTGAGATTGCATTTTGGTCTTTCCTTTGTCATTTTCCTACATTTCCATGTTTCGAGTGATGTTCTAAAGCTTCCCACAGGAGTGTTGGAAATCATCTCGTGTGCCCTCAGGCAAATGCAACTTTGGGGTGACATTTTAGATCCAAATCATAACATCAAGCTTATCACAAGATCCTGTTTTCAAAGAATAAAATTTATCAGAACAATAAGCTATCATTCTTCAATTTCTTTGAGTGTGGTAATGTGCCCTTGCTGTATAGCATTGTCTTCATAATTCATTAGTTAATTCATAATAGCACGTTTATACAGAAGCATATATTATTTTTTATTGGGGACCTGTCCTAGATACCCAATCTCCCAAACAAGTGTGTAGCAAAGGCTTAAAATAAATGAGATAAGTGGTATGATTTTAGGTTACCAGAGGGATCAAATTCCTCTGCAGAATTCAGAGACTCTGGTGGCTAAAAAAGAGGATGCCTCTGGGCAGCTTGTATTTATTATTTTTTTCAAACAACACAGGAAACTGAACAGAACTTGGGAATGGCTCAAGGACTTTGTAAGTAACAAATTATGTTAACAAGGAGAAGTATCCTAGGAGAAGATATCCATGTTGCATTTCACTACAGGAGTGAAACGCCTGCGACTACAGTCTTTATTTAGTTAATTGGAGTTGAAGCTAGGTGGTGTCCTCATCTGTTATCTTACCTTGCCCTGGTCATGTAGCAGCCCTGCATGTGTGTTCAATTTCCAGCTTCAATAATTCCCAATAATTTTCAAGACATGAAAATAGGCCTATATATATTTAAGAATTAATCCTTAGAATGAAAATATAAGATAGATAACTAGAATTATTTTACTACTGAGAAAATTGAGGTTAAAATGAAAAATGTATTAACTCAAGTTCACTTGGGCTAATAAATGGTAAAAGAGCATATATAACAATGCCCATCAGACTTTACATTGATGCTATTTCTATAATCTCACACATGCACAATTTATTGGGCACATGCCCTGTGACTGTCAGATCCATTTTTACTGAAAAGTGTATCAATAAAATATAATTAAGCATAAAATGGAAGTTTACCGATCCATAGCAAAACTTCCTTCTCTCTTATCTATTATATTGAGCTGACATTTGTCCTGCTTCTATGATCTGTAGCATAGATTTATAAAGAGGGCTATATAGAAAGTAATGTAGCTTAGACAGTCAGTCAGGAAATACATTCTCCTCTCTCTCCTTCCCATGTGGGTTGGGAGAAATATCCCAACCAACTGACACTGATTGTGAAATTTATATTGACCAAGGGATTGTTTTCAAATGTGATGTAACCCTGAAGCATGCTTCAGTTACTGATCTTAGCCGGTTGAATTTTTCTCTTTGCATGAAGAGAGTGAGTATCTACTGGTGCCTGCTCTTACCTACTTATCAAGAGAGCAAAAGAAGCACACATATTTTTCTTTTTACATTTGTGGAGGCAATAAGTTCATTTTAATGATCTTCTAATTAACTGTCCTTGCATACAGATAAGAATGCTTACAAGCACAGCAGAAATTATTTATTTATTCATTCATTCATTCATTTGGTTTCTTGATACAGGGTCTTGGTGTATAGTCAGGCTGATTTTAAATTCACTATTCAGCTCAGAGTTGGCTAGAATACTCAGTGATCCTCCTGACTTAGTCTCATAAATGCTGGAATTATAGGCAAGTTCCACCATGTCCGGCTGCCCATTTTATAGATACCTAGATTTACAATCATGACAGATATTAACTTATGGTTTTATTTTCTTGTAACTTCCTTGTGTGATATCAGGGCCATATCTTACCCATTTTTATCTCCTTTAGTTCCTCCTCCATACACCTCTCTCTAAAGTCAGCTTTTAATTTTACTTTGTATGTAAAACTGAGCTTTCCATGAAGGCATGAGATAGTTAATATTGAGTGTCTAATTGATGTCACAATATTATAGCCTTAAGATCTGTTCATTTTCATACAAATGACTCAAATTCACCCTTCTTTGGGATAAATAAATTCTATTGTATAAATAAACCATGTTTTCTTTATTCCTTTGTGCATGGAAGGGAATCTAGATTGTTTACAGTGCTTAGTTATTGTGAAATACACTGCTGTAAAAGTGGACATGCAGATATTAATATAGTATGATGGTGTCTTTAACTCTTTTGGCAATATTTTCAAAAGAAATATACCTGGATTAAATGGAACTTAAATTTTTACGTTTTTTTGGAATCATCACAGAGGTTGTGTTACTTCATATTGTCATCAGCAAGATAAGAGGGATCATCCTCCCCATATCCTTGCCAGCATTTGTTGATTTTATTTTGCATTTTTGATGACAGCTATTTTAACAGAAGTAAGACAGAATCTCAGCCTTGTTTAGATTTCCGTTTGTGTTATGAGTAAAGATGATGAATATTTTTTCATGTGTTTGTTGACCATTTGCACTTCTGCTTTGAGAAATGTCCATTCAATTTACTTTCTTATTTTTTGAAAAGGTTGTTGTTTTGGAGACAGTTAATTTTTTTGAGACCTTTACATTCTAGATATTATTTCTCTATCAAAAGAGTAGCTGGTGAAATATTCTCATTCTGTAAGTTATCTCTTCACTCTGTTGATTGTTTCCTCACTGTGCAGAAACATTTAATTTGGTATTCCATATTCTTAGTGTTAATTTCTGTGCTATGAAGATCTGTTCAGGAAGTGAGCAATGTGCCAACAATGTTAAGCATTTCTCATACATTTTCTTGCAGACTTTTCATAGTTTCTGCTTTTATATTCAGGTCTTTGACCCATTTAAATTTGATTTTAGTGCTGGGTGACAGATACTGTTTTAATTGTATTCTTTTGCATTCTTTCATTCCCTCTCTCTCTCTCTTTTTATTGAACTCTGACATCTGCTATGTGAAATAACAGAGACTAATTACTGAAGGATGACAGTCCAGGAGAGGGTGCGAAGAGCCATTCCAGCCTGGACTTCAGGTATGGGAGAGACACTGTTCATCAGAAGTCAGTATCTGACTGACAGGAAGATGTGAGAGATGGCTGTTTTCACAACATATTGACCAGAAGGTACTTTTAAAACACTTATTGTGCTAAAGATGCACTTTTTAGCTTTTAAATTATTGTCACATTTGTATATTGTAATACTTGGCTTGTTACATCATCTGAATTTTACCTATAAAATTTTGAAGCAGCAGAAAATCAATAACTCACTTATGGACTGTAATATATAACACAGCAGAATACACAGCCAGGCCAGTTCGCAGTTAGGTCTGTTTGTACAATACTATATTATTTTGTGCACGGTCACAGGGATTGTTACTGGGATATCTATTTGTGTGACTTTAGCAAGTAACTTATCTTCGTTCGGCTTGGCTTTCATCAGTTTGGACTGCCAAGGTAAAAATTTTAATTGGCATTCTACTCCACATATTTGACTTTTCGGCTAAGAAAATGGCAAATGCAACAGATGTGAATTTCTAAGTGACGTAATTTGGTCTGATTAAAGGGGCATCAAGGTTAGCTATTCCTCTGTTACTGTTTTATCGTGGTGCTGTCTGATATGCCCACGCCTTTGCCTCATCATGGGACTTTCTGCCCGACAGGCTTTGGCCCTGGGGCCAGCCAGCCTAGTATGGGTTCTATCCTGAGCACACTCTGTGCTCCAAGTCTGCAGACGGTGGTGTGTCATTTTCTACATATTTTAGTGCTAATCGAGAAGTCTAAAATCAGCAAGAAAAGTGGAAAACTAAAACTAAAAAATAAATACATAAATTGGAGAACATGGGGAAAACCTCTAGTCTGACACTGGCTCTGCTATTTGTCCTTATTCCCTTCCTACTCCAAAATTAGAGAAACATTGAGATGTTTCTTTCTCTTTATGTCCTTCAGTGTGTGATTTCTTAAACTGAGACCCTCTTTCAGATTCTTCGGCAGTGACCACATAGATTGTCTCATTCTTCTCAGAGTGTCGAGTGGCATACACATGGCTTATCATACATTGGTGCACTATTGTCTTAGAGTTTAGAAACCAACTATATTGGGTGGAGAGCAGAGCACTAAACTGGAAATGACCATGTTTTAGTTTGTTTTGCAAACTTATTAAACATGGGTTGCTAGGTATCAGTGTGCAGATTTCTTATTTAATTGGTCTGATGTATAACCTGATAAGTTAACTTCTAACAAGTTGATAGTCATGGTAAACCTGTTGAATTGGGAACCATGTGTTGCAGATATTACTCTTGGTTTTTGACTCGAGATTAGTTAAAATGTATTATATTAAAATCCAGAGTATATCTCTTGAAATCTATTGCTCTTAATACCTTCTATGTTGGATGAACAATTTATTATTTCAAAATCACTTTAAAGATATTTCTTTTATCTGTTATTTCTAAATGAAGCACAGCATTTTTAACAAAATGAGAAAATTTGTGACAATATCCTGAAGTGTACCTACCGGAACTCTGGCTATTATTTAGATTCAAAAGTACTTAGGAAAGCATGCAGTTATCATTTCGTAGGAAGAAGACCTGATATTAGCATTGTTATTCAATCTCACCTTATTTTTAATAGCTTTTAAAAAAATATACTTCATATAAACCTAGATGGCTCTGATAATTGAAAAAGAAAGAAAACTGCACTGAATTTGTCTCCACAATGGCACTAATGATGTTAGCCGCAGGAGGTCATGGTGACAGATAGCCCACTGGTGTTTTGATTACCACAGTGAGTCTGTACAGGCATCGCTGGTGTATGGTTATTATTGTGCATCTACTTGCAACTTTATTGAACTCCATTATGAAAGTTTATTGTGGAGTTGCATCATGATAAGTAACACAAACAGCCAGAAAACCCCTAGGAAAGCATAGTTAAAGAGTCGTTTAAGTAGTTTATTTAAATGGAAGAAATGGTGTAGTATTAATTAGAGAAAGATACTTTTTTCACTGTGAAAGCCTGGGCTTTCTGCCATTTAGATGTGGGGTTACAGCTTTCTATGCAAAAAGATCAACACATGAACAATTTTCATAAACTACCCATTTGAAAGAGAGGAAAACCCATATATACTTTCACCAAAGTCATCAAATTGTAGATTGGCATATTAGGCATCTTCTGTGGAAATTATAGATCCCAGTGGCATGACAGCTGTTACCTTTCTTCTCAGTAAGGGACCAGCTGTCATATTGTCATTGGACTCAGATTCTCTGTCAAATATTGATGTTGACATTAGACATTAATGTCTCTCAGTCCGATATCACAGTGATGTATTTGTTTCATTTAAAATACAATGTTCTTTTCATCAAATTCTGTTTCACCATAAGTGTATATTACTCAGTTGGAGTGCTATTCTTTTGTGGAAGAAAAATTAAGCCAGCAGATAAAATATAATCACGCTGTTAGAATTAATGCCTTTGCATTAATTACATTATTTATAATTAACATTTTAAAATAACTTATTGAGGTGATTAAATTATATATTCTTTGTTTCATAATATAAAAGGAAATTTTTTGTAAGTCGTAATTGATGGAAGATATTTTTAAAAAGTTAAAACCTAACATTTTAAAATATTAAAACCCATTAGACTTTTGATCTTAGGAGACCATGGGCTGAGTGCAGACGCTGTGCACCCTGCGTGTTCCTGCAGAGTGAGCCACGTGTGTTTGGCCTCAAGTCTCTTTTTCCAGGCCATTTCTCGGAGTTGTGCCTATGGTGAGCATCCCTGAGGGATAAGGGAATACTTCGGGGCAAAAGCAAGATGACGCAACCCATGGAAAGTGCACACTCTCTCTGGGCCCACACACCCCTTCTGTTTGATTTTTGGATAGGAGTAATCTAAGGAAATATGCTGATGTTCATCCTACTTTTATTTTTTCATCCTACTTTTTGTACTATGAGTAAAAAGACATTTGCTTCTGCTCCAGGAGTCTTCTGTGTTCTGTTATTGATCAAAACAAAATGGAACAGACCAAAACAAAACAAAACAGCCTATTGTTAAATGTTTCTAGAGATAAGTTAGCTAACTTAATAGGTGCATCAGTAAAATAAGGCAATGATACAAAATGTTGTTATAATTAAGTCAATAGCACAAGTGCATTCATAGAAATGCTTCACAATATCTCAAAATTGTATAAAGCAATTAATTATGCACTAAATATATGTATACAAATATATAATTATCATAGATGCAAAAATTATGTGCATTTTGTGCAATTTGTGAAATCTTGTGTGGGTGCATAAAGTTTTACATAACCTGCTTTAATCAGGTTTTATTATTGTTTTTGTCTTGAGGAAAGTGAGTCCTTTTTTTATGTCATTAACAGTGTTTAGTAGCATAGATGCTTAGTCTGTTACCTATCCTCTTTAACCAAAAACTTTTCTTGGCAAATTTATTCTGTTCAACATTCCATTTTCCTTACCATCAAACCTGTGTTTTAACACCTCGGGAATTACATTGTTTACTACTAAAATTGTCCAGAAAAAATTGTTCATGCAATGTATAATAAGGAAAGATGAGTCCACTGACTATCAAATCAAAGAGGTAGGACTGTTTTATGTTAAGAAAAATTAGGAAGATGTGAAGTGTATTTAAAACATAATTTTAAGTATGACCATTTAGAATACCTTAGAAAAAAAATCATAAACCTCTTTATGCCATTGCTTACCAATTATGAGGCAACTGCCAGGTGCTAGATTTTTGGTAGACACTTTTCAAATTATTCCATTTCTTCACAATCATTCTTTAAATTGAAAATTTTCATGGTTTCAACGTATATTCTGGCAATCAAGTGCTCACATAGGGTATTGCACTATTTCAAAGTTGTTTGAAACTGTCCTTCTATTTCAAAACATTAATAAACTTTAAAAGGGATCAAAAGACAGACATTTAATAGTAGCTATAATTTTGGTGCTTAGTATTTCAGCAACTATGGTTGACAATAATCAGACAGCACTGTATATAAATCCTATTTCTACTCATTGCCTATTTCTTTCTCTATTAATAGAATCTGCTTTCTTTCAATTATCTACTCCCAAAAGATAATAAACCTGCTCTAAATTTACAAATAACTCTTCTATAATGTAAATGAGTCACAGAAATCACGGATCCCATCTATCAGAAGGATGGGAATGGAATATAGTTCATTCACTGGGATATAAAGAAGTTTCAGCTCTCAAATTCCTTGGAAATGTTTATTTTGTGTTAATATAATTAAAGTAGAAAACATTCTACTCCCCCGTATATGGACATTATTTCATCTTTCTGTGATGCATGAACCCATAGTGCACATTGCAAGATAATAAGATAGTTAAAAAGAAGAAAAGATCAACTTGATTAAAATGGTAGAGAGAAAAAAAAGAGTAATTTTTATTTAAATTTTGGAATAATCTTTGATAAATCTCTACTGTCTCACACCTTCTCATTATATGATACACAATTTGTACTTAACCCTTTTACTAATTTTTGTTTATGGGGTGTTTGTCAGTGTAAGAAATTTAAAGTATAAACAGACTATAGAAAGAGGAAAATGGTTTGATTTATGATTTGTTCCACATGTTCACTTTTGGGAAGCTGAGACACATAGTACTACATTTGCTTACTAAATCATTTATCTTGGCATTTAGCAAATTCAAATGATAATAAATAAAGAACATAAAATATCTTAACTAGAATATAATTTCCCAAAATGTAAATGATGTACTACTACTAACAAAACTTTTAAAATTCAGGTTATGTCTTCCTGAGGCTTTTATGGTTATTGCCTAGTCAACGAGTATTCTAAAAACTGAAGATGAATCTCAAAAATGTTTTGAAATTTATGGGACCCAAAAGTAAATTTTTAGATTTACCTTATCTCAAGGTCTTTCATTACAACTTTTAAAAGGGAAATTAATTTTCAAACCTAATGGTTATGAAGTGAAAATTATGGAACAATTTAAAGTAGATGCAACTGATTTTTGCATATCAAGGAACATCCTATAAAAGTACCCATTTATGAATTTACAAGGGATTTAAGATCTAATATATTTTACCTTTCTTCTCTTACCCCATATGGTACCTTACTTTGACTGTTTCCCTGTCCTTTCTTTCAGAAAGATTACAGTCATTCTTACTTCTCATATAAGTCCGAATTTCACTTATTTGAAGCCATTCTCTTAGTTACAGAATTTTCTTCCTAGGACATTTATTACCTCTGTTTCAGATTGGTCAGCTTCTTCTTAATCCCTTCTCTGTTGGATACCACTTCTCCTCAAAGTGTTTCTTGACATACTACATCTTGTTTAGATGCCTTAGTATTTTAGTGACACCCTCAACTTCTCTCATTATGACATTAATATTACAGTATTGAATTTAACTTTTAATATTTTGTGATCTTCAGGGTGTTAGTGTCTGTTTCTTTCACTGTTTTGTTAGGCATCGCCACATACGTGAGTAGAACTATATAAATACTTCATAAATAATTTTAACCTTGAATGTGTTAAAATTAATCATTCTAAGTTGGAATTTTGGAGTTTATGAGAGGAGAAGAAATGACATATACTGGGAATAGAATTAGAGATGCTGACAGTGAAGAAAAATATACTCACTGAGAGTTTATTGTAATATTTTCAGGAAAGGAGATGCCACAGGATTGCAGGCTTAATTTTTAAAAATGCAATACTATACAATAAGTGTGTTTAACTTTCTACTGCATGTGGGACACCATGCTAAGTGACACCTAAGCAGTGATGAAAAAGATTTCGGCTTCTCTGCATTTAAGTACCTTAAAAGCTGTGAGATGATGTATGAACACTATGTGACTATTTCTGAGTATGATTTCTTCTGAGTAAAGTTTTTGTAGTTACTATTATTCCTCAGGGAGTCCTCTTCTACCTGAAATCTATTTCTCATCCTTCAATAATTTTATCCTAAGAGTTCAAATTTGTGTCTCGCTATAGGAGACATTGTTTTCCATACCCAGTTCCGCAGAGGCTGCATATTATTTAAGATTAACACTTTACCTAAGTTTCATCTTGAACCTTTAATTTTCTGGCAGCTTAAAAAGAGAGACAATGTATTACACCCTCCAATAAAAAAGTGGTTCTAAAAGCAATGATGAAATGTTCTAATTTTGAAAATCAAAATAGATTGGTTGCAAAGGAGGAACAATAATATAATGGCACCTGTTGGTACAAATATTCTATATGTTCCTGAAAATTCACTCTGATCCAGTTTCTCTAAGCATTGCATAGCATCTTTGATTGCACTGAAAACAACAAGTTTATAAATGAATAAATATTATATAGCTTTGGACTAAGCTTTGACTCTATACCTCTAGAGTGCTGTTTATTCTTACTATAAATGCTAGTAGGACCGAGCAGTGTGCACCTGTATTCTGAGATGTGACATACGATCATTTGGGTCTAGAATTTCAAAGACAGCCCAGGAAACAGTGTGAACTCACCTCAAGGATGCACTGTAAACGCCGATCTTCAGCACAGCAGAAGCAACCAAGAGTGATAAGCCATGGCTGTTCAAGTGCAAGAATAATAAGTAAGAAACATCTTAACATTACAAACTGTAGTTCACTTTCCCATTTATGAGGCTTAACTCCTGATTTTAGATTCAAAATGGAAACTGAACTCTTTATGTCCAGAATGTATTTTGGGAAACAGGTCAAACAAAACAAACATATAAAAAATGAACACAAATACTTAAGAGTTTCAAAACTTGGAAAAAATCTATTTTTCTGTTTTAACAATAAAACTGAGTAATATAACTAGATGATAAAAATCTTTGTAGCTGGAGATTTAGCTCAGCGGCAAAGGGCCTGCCTGGGAAGTACAAGGTCCTGAGTTTGATCCCCATTATAAAAAAAAAAAACCCAAAAAACAAACAAAAAACAAAAAAAACAACAAAAACTTTGCATTAAATGGAATACATATTAGTCGTAATTTTATTATTCATACTGTATTGTGATTATTAACTGCACTTATTTCTCTGTCCAAGCTTTCAGGTCTTAAAGAATAACTTTTCTTTTTTAAAAGCTTCCAATATATAATATGTAATAAATTTATACATATTTATGATATATATCATAAATGACAGTTATACATCAATAAATCTATCATAAATTCTAAGTGTTATGAGTACAAATTTCATGTAATATGCTTAGTCTACAGAGATCATAGTTTAGCCTAGCTTACTTTGAATATATCTAGGACAAGTGTATTGTCATATAATTACATGAAATAATGTAACCTAAAACTTACTTCATAATGTGTGTTGAATACTTACTTAGTTCATAATGTGTGTTGAATAGTTTCTGTAATCTGTTGAATGCTCTACTGAAGTATAAAACAGAATGATTGCTTGGGTATTTGTGATCAATGTGTAAACTTAACATGTAAAACACACCGGGCCTGAAGAATGCTTGCAACATTGAACCATAATTAATTCTGGATGGATGCTATAGTGTACTGCAAAGAATCATGTATTTACTTTTAGGACTGTATGACAATGTTATAGTGCATATTGCTATCTTGAAGAAGCATCTAAGTTTGAGTTATATTGCATGCACTTCATTCACATTGTAGCAAAGTTCAAAAATTTCAGTCCAAACACTGTAAATCAGAGACTGTTTGTAACTATTTTATTTTTCCATACATACAAATTTTTCATACATACAAAATTTCTTTCCCTTCATTTGTAGGTTATTGTTGTCCTGTCACTTGTAGTGTACTGGTAACTTTAGTTTGAAAACAAATTTTATTGTTCATTTTATAGGTTACAGATGTTGTTTCTGAGGGAAAAATATAGACACCTGAAAAAGAATCATAGACAAAAGGCATAAATGAAAGATATTGGCAAATGACTGAAGTTTACATGCTCTAACTTTGAGAACTACAGTTAATGTATCATTGAAAATGGAATAAGAGGAAAATTATTAAGAAATTTGTTAGTCTGGAATGTGGGGAGATTTTTGTTTTGTTTTGTTTTGCTTTTTGAGAACAGAGTTTCACTCTGCAGTATAGGCTGGTCACTTTGTAGCCCAGGCTTGCCTTGAACTTGCAGTGATCCTCCTGTCTCAGCCTCCTGAGTACTGGGATGATAGGTGTGCACTATTACACTACCCCTGTAGAGAGTTCTTGGAAGAGTCTGATAACAACTACTTTAAGCAACTTTTCTTTGTATTACTACACAATCATTACATATAGGGATATATGTACTCCATTCGGAAAAGATTGATGTTAATATCAGGAAGAATCAAGTAACTTTCCAGCATTTTTAATATAAATAGTTAAGCACTGATTCTGAGTAACCCCATAACATAGCTTAGACTGGTTTTCTCATATGTTATAGTAATTAAATTTATCTCAAGATTAAATGTCTCAAAATGTCCTACAAATGACAAATAGCATGGAAAGAGTAGCTCCTGAAACCTTGTTTCACCTTCTTACTTATTTCCAGCTGCTTAAACTCTGTCAAATCTCAAGATTAATTAAATACTGCATCTCCAATTTTTCCAGTGACAATTATCACTAATATCATAAAATTATTTGCAACAGTTAGAAATTTACTTCAAAATTCAGTCTCACATATTAAGAGAAAAATGGATATTTGGTGTGATTATTACATTACATGCTTTTCATAAAGGTTATTTTTGTTAAACTGCTATTTTAATTTTAGAAATGGAGAGTTCATTTTACATTTTATGATTTTTAATAATGCTACAGCTTCATTCTTATATACAATGAACAATTTCTGAAAATAATTCAGTGCTCAGAACTTTCCCACTTTTAAAGGGAGAAAGAGGAGATATGCCTCTTTTTGTAACTATAAGGTTTAATAATCATAATACTAATAAACTTTCTAATATAAAAATGAAATTAGCTGTACTTGCAAGAGGAATGTAGAACACATTAAAATTTGCTAGGGTAAGTGCTTCTTCCTTTTAATGAGCTGAAACATATTCTGTGTCTGTACAATTGGATAAATTCCTACCAAGACAGAAAAGGCCTATTAAAACTGATGAGGCCCAGAGTATAGCAAAAACTTGAATAACGTTGAGTGTATAATAAAGTCTTCATGCATATAGTGACTCTTCCTGACATTAATGAACTTCAAAGAGATGTATATAATTAATATTTCTATAATTATTAATTTCATTTTAAAGGGAAAGTATGCCCATTAAACATGGAATTCAATTATTATTCAAAAATTATTGAGTTGAAAAAGTATAACAATCAAACATTGTTTTCATTTTCACAATGCAATTAAACACAACTAAATAGCATAAAACACCATCAATAATTTATAAAGCAATAAATACTCATGGGAAAATATCAAACACAATTTAGAGGGCCAGTGGCAGTGTTTAAGAAGACTGCTAATGGTCTGTTACCTTTTACTTTAATCTTTCCAAATTATAAAAAATGTGGTTACCAATGCATAAGCAGAAATACAATTAGAAGAGAAAGACATAGCATTAGCAGATCACACCACAGGATGACTGAAAGATTTCTTATAGTACTAGTCCTCTCAAGTAAAGGAGATCTGATATCCAGAGATGTGAAAGGCATTAACGGCGAGAGACAGCTGCAAGTCTAATTTCGACAGGAAACTAACAATCTTAACAGTGATGCAATAGTATTGTTAGAATTTTTGTCAGTGTTTTTCATGGCTATGGATAGTTCAGTTCATTATCAGTCATTTTTGTATCCTGTTAGTGACACATAATAAGATAAAAACCACATACAATTTTTAATTTCATAAAATATACCAAATGACAAAGATTTACTTCTTTGTAAGTATTTTAGTAATAATGTTTGAGGAAAAACTTCCAGATAATGGAAGTCTGGAATTATATTGAAAACATATTTAACAGAATTGGGGCAGATGACACACAAGCTGAGAACAGTGATTCTAGCTGACTAAGAGTTAGAACAGGAGAGCAGCTGAAAGTGGACTCACAGGCTCTAAGAATGCCTTCTGGTCACTGTTGCCACTGCCAGGATTTCAGGAACTGCCCTGTCCCTTTTAACACTCTGGGTGAAAGAGTAGGCAACTATCTCCCTTTCCAGGCTCAAGCACAGCTAAATACATTTTAATACTTAACAAGCCAGGGAGATAGAGAAAGTACATGAATCGTGATAATAGGAAGTCATTAACTGATCTGAATTAGAATAATCTGAAGTAGGAGAAATATTAAACTGTTTTTCAGAATTTGAGAGAGATCTAAAACTCTACCAAATTAAAAACCAAAATTACCAAAATTGATTGTTCCTTAAATATATTATAAGGAAAATTGCATTTTAATACATGAGTATTGTTATCACAGAATCTTTGAAGTGCATCATTACTAACCTAAACTTTAATTTCCTTAGAATGATGAGCTTTAGGTAAATTGCCCTTTTTCCTACTTTAAGTGTGTCCTATAATGCTCTTAGAAATATTGCCTCATTGAGATGAGATCTTAAGAATGGGAAAATACTCCATAGGTATTAACTTTTTCCACAGCAGATGTGTTTATATATGTCACATAACATTGGCCATCATATTCAAACTTTAAATTATCTATTGGGTAAGAAGCTGATTCTCATTTTCTTCTTTCTTGTAAATTGCACCTTGTTTTCCAGTATAGATAATCTCAAAAGGATTATCATGCCCTAATATTATGCACTGACCAAAATAATTAATCAAAAACAGAACACAGTAATAGTGACGTCATTCATATGTAAGTGGCAGCATGTCAAATGATAACTTAATTGGTTTTGAAAAAAGTAATATATATATAAAATGCTAATACTTGTCATTTTTGAGTTATTTTTTTCCATTTTATGTGCAAAAATCTTCAGTAGTCTTGTAAATAATTGAACAATTATGTTATAAGTACATTTTTTATGGTCATGTGGTTCACATTCCATTTTGGATAACTTTTTGCACATAAGTCTTGCTACTTAAATTACCATGTTCACCATTTGCTATCACGTTTTAAACTAGAAGCACTTAGCAATGTCGAAATATCACCGACCAGTTATTTAAGACGACAAATATAATCTTTTCTTGAATTGACTACTCAGATTGCCTCACTGAATATTTAGAATTAGCCATCATTCAGTCACTGAGCCCGCTGTGTTGGGGCCCGGAGCTGGTTAGATGAGAAATTACTTGAGGTAGAAATAGAGTGGGGGCATGTGTGCTGAACCTAACCGGCTCACAGAGTGAGGAGAACTCAGCAGGAGAGAGAAAACTGTACTGCTTGGGAATGAGGGACTGCTTACCATTTCTGACAAATTTCTGCCTCTGCTCAAGCAGTATTTTGTTGACAAACATTGATTTTTTTTCCTGAAATGCCATGAATCTAGGTTAGTCCTAACCTTTACATAAACTAGACATTGTCAATTTTCAGTACTAAATGAGTTGAATTTAATACAGGCAAACAAGATGATTCTTCTTTCTCCTTCACCTCACTTTCTGCCTTGTATTCCACTGAGGACAAATAGACAATTTAAACTGATGATTTTGCAACCTTAATTCAATGAAGGGACTGAAAGATCCAGCAATTGTGACAGGGAAATTTAAGGGTCGGTGCGTGCTCAATAGGTTGCTTCATAAATAAAAATGAAGAATGATTGATACAATGGGCAAACTAATGACTTGTCAGAAATCTGATCCAGGCAGTTCTAATGTAGCTCTAGTGCTTGGGATAAACCCTGTAAGTACCAGTTACCAACAAACTACTAGGAAATATGGGGTGCCAGGCACTGTGGTAGGTCTTCACTGGAAGAATGAAACAAACTAGTAAGACTACCTCCAAAGGATCACAGTTCTCTATCAGCTTTCTCTGTTTAGAAATTTGGGGTTTTCAGCATGTGTATTGTAGCACCTAAAATTACTACTGGTAAATTTAATGTCTATTTTTGGTTTATAAATGTTATATTAATGTATCGTATATTTCGCAGAGAATCTAATATTTAAAATCACTATTAGTAATGATTTATTAGCAAGATTAATTTGGGTTGGTAGATTCTTAGCAAAAGATGGGAGAGTACTTTCTTAACATTTGGGGCGTTAGGGACAAAGCACTGGAGAAATTGTTACAGCAAGGACATTCTTTGGGCTCTACAAAAACTGCAGTGACATCTATTTGTTTTCTTAGATAGGAAGTTGGAAAATAAAATGTCTAAAGTTTAGCGTTTTATGGTGAACCTTCAAAAGTGATGTAAGGGCTGGGGAGGACCATGTGTTGGACCAAGTGAAAGGTGAAACAGGGTAGAAATATAAGAGGCCAAGTGCTGACTGAGTAACAGTAGTGCCATCCTGGAGTGGAATGCTGGAAAAACACTGGGGTTTTCCTGAGTTTTCAAATATTATTGTGCTGCCCACTTTTCTCTAAATTGTATCTCATTATGAAAACATTTTTCAATCCAGGATGACCCTGGAAACCATCACAACAACAAGTCTTCCCGTGATGAGAATTCAACTTCATGGAATAATTTTCTACAATTGTTTCCATCTAGTAGATATAAAGCAAACTAGTAGTTTCTGAATATTGGAAATTTAATTTCAAGAATAACATTATAATTAGTTGTTTTACACTGAAATAGTGTCAGGCATGGAAAGGAGAATTTCTCTTTAAAATTGTAAGCTACTTCCAGAAGAAATCAGGCTTTCATACTGGATAATGCATAATTTAATTCTCACTTGGGCATCTTACACATTAATTGACTTTGGAGCTTCTTTGCTTTTAGAGAGATATTTCTTTGAACTTTTACCTCATCTGATAAACCCGGAATCAAATTATGGGGAATAAAAAAGAAATAGCATATAACGAATATGGAGAGAAATGCTGAACAACAATACCATCTGTACATGACACCGGGGAGTTTTTGTGTGAGGAAAAATTCTGCTTACATATTAGATAAGTGCTCCTTTGTTTCTGTGTTAAATAATTGAAATGAAAATACAGTAATTCCATAGTATCCATGGGGGAATAGGTTTCAGAACACTTTGGATATCAAAATCCATGAGTTTTCAAGCTCCATGTGTAATATGGTGTAGTATTTACATATAATGCATGCACATCCAACTGTATGCTTTTAATCATCTGTATATTACTTACAGTACTTAAACCAATGTAAGTTATAAGTAAGTAGTTATAGTACTGTGTTGCTTAGAAAAAGAATAATTTATAGGTCTGTGCATACTCAGTGCAGATGTAATTTTTTGGGGTGGGATATTTTTGACCCATAATAAGTGAATCCATGGATATACAACTCAAGGATACAGAGAACTGATGGTTATCAGGAGTAAAAAATTATGAAATGCAGAAAAAATTTGAGCTTCTATTTGAATAATTAATACATCAACACTAATTGCTTAACATATAATGAGCTACAGAATTCTAATGACTGCATGCCCCAGCCAAATTAAATAAAATGCTAGCATGGGAAAATGTATAAAGATGGAAAGAAGGCAGTGCACAAAAGATAGATGTGTAAGCGTTTAGCTATTTTATTCACATCTGGGATTCTACATGAATCAACAAGCAGTCCTTGAATTCTACTGAAGGTCAAAATAGAGGACATGATGTTTCAATATTCTACTGGGAACAACATCTAGAATAAGTGAGAAGCTATATTGTTAAAGGTTTGTTTTGAAAATTAAAGAGTTGTGGAATGCAAGAACTGAATGGGGAAACTAAAAGGTATCAAGATACATGAAGGGAATAAGTTGAAATCTCTCTTCTTCAAGGAAATTGGTGAACAAACTTCAGGTATAAGTGAATTGAGGCACTCATACTGTGCAATTAGAAACTATGTGATTCTCTATTTTCTCAGTAGGTTCGTTTTCTCAATAGGGTCTTTGTTGTAAGGATATAGTGACCAGAAGATGGATTGGATTTCTCTCAAGATAGACATATGAGTAAAAAGGTCTACTTCTTTTCCAAGTCTCACAAAACTTTCAGAAGGATGCTAATTTGCCTGGTGTAATGGTTGACACATCATGCCAATTTGAGAAGTTTAAAAGTTTAAGAGACTCAGCAGAGAGCCAGGATCCTCACTTTGTAAACACTCTCACCTTGTGCAAGAGAAGGGCACAGAGATGGTGTAGGTAGACAGCCAGCATACAATTTAAGGGAGGAAAAGAACCTTATTCTCTTCACTGTTTGCTCTTGTTTTGCTGTCTTCTGCTTCCTTGAACTGCTGCCCCAGTGCCAAACCACCCTGCCTTGGTGCCAGCTGATTATGGACTAAAGCCTCCACAAATTGTGAGCTAAATAAAACTTTCCTTCCTTAATTTTGGGTGTTGAGTATTTTGTCTCAGCAATGAGAGAAAAGTAGTCAAGACATCTGGCCTGTGTCAGATGTACACCATCCAATCAAAATTGGGAGAGTGAAAAAATGTTACTTATAGACCTGGGCAATGATCCAATCAGTGTCAGGGCAAAGGTGCATGGAGCAAACAAATTTTAGAAATAACCAAGTGGCAAGGTAGGATTCCTTATAACATATAGGACAATATAAGAGGAGAAAAATTCTTGGCAAATAGATGAGGAATACAGCTATCATAGTTCACAGCAGCCTGTTTATCAAAGGGCAGCATTAATAGCTATGGAATCTATAGAAGTGCAGAATTGTGGGGCCTGAGACTCATGAAGTTAGAACCTATGTTCTAAAAAGACACCATTGTGATGTATGTGCATATTAAATTTGGATGAACACTGATTGGTATTTCCACATAAAAATAAAACTGACACCATTTTTTCCATCTTTGCCTTCTGCCAATTCATAGGCTTAAACTTTTTACTTTCTCACTTATCTAGATTCTTAGGTTCAATTTAGAAAAACAAGTTTCCAGAATGGCTGAAATCTTAGTCCTTCAGTTCTCAGATGTCACAAGAGCAAAAAACATACCAACCCACAGTGACACTATGTAACATATTAAGGTTTGCTCACAGGAAAGATTTGCACATCAGTTCTCTTTTCTAGATCATTTTTAATATAAATCCTTTCCATTTTACATTAACTCCTGTTTTTGCTTTTTCTTAGGTTCTTTTAATGTTTGTCTATACAAATTTTGAAGAGTATTGGGTTTTCTTTTAGCCAGAGTCCTTGTTCTGGTCTTGTGTAAATCACTTGATTAGCAGTTGTTGTCTCTGTGAGTGTCTGGTTAATGCCAAATGCTCAGAAGGAGTTGTCAAAAGCATTCACTATTCTTTGCCTTCTTTGGCCTCATTGTTAGGCTGCTGCACTTGGTCTGCGTTAATGTGACATTACTGTCAGAAAGTTTTCACTTGAGCCATTACTAGCAGTTTCACTGCAGTTTTTCTATGGCAGCTCAGTAAAATGCCCTAGAATGTCTTGTTACTCAACAAGGCTATCACAGGGCTAAAGTGACATTAGCATTCCCTGTGCTCTAGCTTACCAAAATACATTGCAATCAGTGTTACCTTAAACATGACATTTATTTGACACTTACCATTAAATAAATAGTAAAAGCATGGCTCACTTTATTTCTGTTTTTAAGGCTTAACTTCTTCCACTAGCCATCAATGTCCTTGCTTCCTGACTTCTGCTTTGCTGAAGATATTTTACTAAAATTTGTAATTCTTAGAAATTAAAATCAACTTCTATCTACTAAAGATTTTTTTTTTTAACTGGGAATCGAACTCAGGACCTTGTGCTCGCCAGGCAGGAGCTTGGCCACTGTGCTAAATTCCGATTCTGACTCTTGTTATTTTATTTGTAAGTATCAAACAGTAAGATAAACAGAAAGACACAGTGGAATATTCAAACAAGAAGGAAATGCTGCCATTGGTGACCACATGGTGGGAAACCTAAAGCACAAGTGAAATCTCAGGACAGGAAAACAAAAATTGTCATACATGACAATTTCATGGGTCATGTAAAATTTAAAACTGTTGAACGTTTCTTTAAATATAAGCTATTTTGACCTATCCTCTAAATTAGCCTTAAATAAACAGGGATGGGAGGAGGTAGTCTGACGTTTTCCAACTACTCATTAGCTTGTGTTATCTTTGATAGTTCACTGACATTCCCTAACAAGAAAAAGATGAAATTTTCTTTAGTTGCTTATGCTTTTAGCAATTACTTAGCTTTCTGGACTTTCATTTGGAATATCTGCTCATTTGAATATTAGCTAGTTCTGGAAAAATGTTTCTCTGTTCACATGGATCTTTTGTCCTGTATACCGTTGAGAATTCCCAGCATAGCAAGGTAAACACACGTGGCCATTAAGCGCTTGATACGTGCCTAGTGTAGAACCAGACATCCTGTAAGTGCAAAATATATGCTGAGTTTTTCAAGCTTCATTTGAAGCCAGATGTAGTTATCATACCTGCAATTTCAGTCTTCTGGAGACTGAGGCAGGAAGATCTAATTTCCAGGCCAGCCGGGAAAACTTAGCAACTTGGTGAGACCTTAAAATTTAAAAATTAATAAAAGGGCTGGGAATGCATCTTAATGCAAAGGCCCTGAGTTCAATCTCCAGTACCACAAAATAAAAACAAAGAAAAACTAAAAAAAAAAATCATTTATAAAATAGAATATAACCTACCTTGTGAAAATCTCTATGAAATCTGGTATTACAGATTTATGTATTCTGTAAGATATTTTAATATTAACAGTGTACTATTTTGAATGTGATAGAACAATTTGTATTATTGAAGTCAATTTCATGCGCTTTTTCCTCACAGTTTAGAATAATTGTCTCTAAGTAATCTGAAGTTCAAAGCCTCTTCTTTTGTGACTCGCAGTGTTTTTCCATATAGTGCTGATCTTCATGTGTTGCTTCTGAAAAGAATTTAACTTGTTCCATAATTGCTTAATAACACTTAAATTGTTTGTTGGTTAACAAGGTAGTTTTATCTTCACTATTTCTGTTGACAGTGGAGGCAAAAGAACGTATGTATATCTAATTTGGCTTGAGATCAGGAGACTATATAATGCATCTATTTGGTATTTTTTTCTCTGTTCAAGCTGTCAAATAACAGAAATATGGGAACTAACAGAGTTAGGGTTGAAAAGAGAAAGAGACAGAAAAATGTTTCCTCTGAGTAATCCTTGAAAATACCAGTGACCTTGGCATTCCAATAGCACATCTGTGGCTTAGCTGGAGGTAATTTTTCTTTATATGGGAAGGATAAATGATTATGTTTTGAAAACAAAAATTAAAAATAAATCAGTGGCAGTCTCTGTTTTGTTATTAAAAACAACTCTTTGCTTGCTATTGAATTCAGTAACAAATTTATGAAAAATTGCATAATAAGAATAAACCGAATATAAGAAAAAAAAATTAGAATGGAATAGTTGGTTTCCTAGACAGCAATTTGCATAGGTATTCTACAAAGTGAAGAGTTGGTATTGAATCTTGTATTGTTAAGTGGCTTTGCTTAGAAATTTTATTGACACAATTATGATGCATTTTTCCATTAGAAAACCAATTTTCACATAAGTGGTGAAATCAAGCTCCAGCTTGATTGTTATAGTGAGAAGGATTATGCTGTCAAATCAGATGGATCCTTGTGAAGACAATGTTTTTGTTTAGACAAGTTCTGAAAATTATTCGAGTGCAAAAGATCAGCACAGCAATAAACTTCCACTTTTATCCAATAAACTTTTAAAGAATTTTTTTCCTACATGGGAGTTGAAAAAAAACTATACAATGTCATAGAACATAAGTTTGTTTTTCATATTAAATTTAAAAATTTTGATTTTTATTTTGTATTACTTAGCTGGAATGCCATGTCAATAGTGGTTTTACATTTCTAACACTGGAAGATGTTATGCTCAGAGACTGTAATTTGGTATCTTTTGTTGTTTAAAAAACATCATAAAACCAGGAAGAGCCAAGGGGACAGGTCCATCTCTGTATGGACATTACTGTGAGGCTTTTATCTTATCTAGTTTATCTAAATCAAACTGAATTGAGCCTGTTTTTTATTTTTCTTTTTTGGGTATTCTAACTTCAGATTTTTTGAAACAAATTTAGTTTGGCTTCCTGGCATGTGACACTGCCTAATCTCAACTCTGTCCCCACAAATAAAATAGACACTCAATAGATGCTAGATAAACAAATGAGTATTTTGAGTCACAAGATTTTGAAAGATCATTGTTATTAGCGAGACATATTTAGGCAGAATGTGTATGAGTTCTAGAGTCCTCGGATACCAGTAAAATTACTTATCAAGGATGAATTCTGTGATGGTAACCAAGATGACTTGGTTGTTTTGGTGGGGATTATAGTAATATAGATGTCTTGTGAATTATTGCCACTTAATGTAATTCAGAATGATAAATTGGTAATGCATGCATTCTAAGATGGTTTCGAAATTAAGATTTGAAGAATGTCTGAAAAACTAGGATCTCCAGTGAAAAAACCAGGCCTGATAAGCCATTGAGATTCAAAGTCACATAGTGTTGTAGCCGAGACAAGTTAGTGCATGTGATGAAGAGAACTGTGTGAGAAGATATCGGATAGCAACGTATCGATGGGAGTAGAGTATGCAAGAGATCAGGCCCACAATGGTGATATCACAGAGGCTCAGGCTTTGGAAAATATAATACAGGTCTATTGAAAATATGTGAAATTAATGGATTGTGGTAGATTGTGTGGTAAGGAGGGTGTACATGAGTACAACACATGACCATAAATTACTGGAAGAATGTGGTAAGCTGCTGACCATGTATGGCCACTTATCTTTCTGGAAATGTATGAAGTGACAGACATTATGAAGATACATTTTTAGAAGAAAGCATGCTTTGAGAGATCAAGAATTTGGCTTTTATCTAGATTAGTGGCTACAAACAGGCCAGAAGACATTATTACTTTTATGAAGAAAACTGTAAGATTTACAGGGAAAGAGGAAGGCTTGACGAATGCCTGAGAAGTATTTATCTCTGCAGCATACCAGTGCAGACCTCAGTCTCCCATCTGGCTCATTTTGCTGACAGGTGTAAGGAAGCAGGGATGAGGAAACTCTGTCTCTGGCTTAAAAACAGATCCAGAAGATTTGGAAACAGGGACAGCAGCATGAGTTGCATGTAGAACCAGGCAGCTCAACCTCTTAGACGGGGCCACCCCTTCAAGAAGCTGAGTGCGGGGAAGGCGAAGGTGTCCAACTAATGACAATTCAGGAGCTAATAATCCAGCACTTGGTGGCCCTGCTGCAGTGAACCGCTCACTCCTTTGCTCAGACTAAACTCAACCCTGCCGAAGCCTGGGATGCAGATCTTCCCATCCTGAGATGCCAGCCAGAAGCGCTGCAACCACTTTGCAGAACTTGCCATCCTCTCAGTCCAAAAGACTATGGACTCTGCCAAGCAGATGCCTGGCTTCCTGTACCTGGACCGCAAGGACTAGATTGCTCTCCTAAAGGCATCCACCATCAAGATCACACTGCTGGAAATGCCCAGACACTGCACCCAGAGTCTGCATTAGACAGAGTGCATTAGCATCCTGAATGGCTGCAGCTATAGCAAGGATAACTTCTGCATCGCAGGCCTGCAGATGAAATTCATCCATGTTGTCTCTGAGTTCTTGTGATTCAGGCACTGTCTGGGCCTACACCATACTCAGAATGGTCTCCTCATCACCCTCAACTTCTTGGCTGTCAGTCTCAACTTCCTGGAGCCAAGGTGTCCTTGTTCTCCCTGCATGCGGATGCAGCTTGTGTGTGTGTGAGCCCACTGAGCCTCCTTCATTTGCAGCAGGTCTTTGCTTGTTGCTCCAGGAGAAGAATCTGCCAACTTTGCCATCTGAGACATGGGATGATAATGAGTGAAGAGGTGACCGGCTCACCACACAAGCTCACCTGCCTATTCTCTGAAGGAGACCCTGGCATGTTTCCTCCAGCTGAGGCTCCATATGTGACCAGTGGGTCTTCCAGAAGTGGGACATGTCACCCAGCCTAGGCCTATGCCTGTGGTCCTCTTGATCCAGTTTACACTTCCAGCCCACTACATAGTGCACCTGGATTGGAGGGAGGGCAGGGCTCATGACTCTCCTGCAGACGAGTGACCACAGGCCTCTCTCCTGTTCCTTTTATTTAAAAATGAACTGAAATCAAAACAAAAGAAAGAAAGACATTCAATTTATACAAAATTCTTGAAGTGACAAAATTCTAGAAAAGGAATATAGACTAATGAGCCAGGGATCAGGGATGGGGTAGGGGGCAGCAGGAAGCTGGTATGTGTGGGGATGGAGGGAAAATGGAGAGATCTTTGTGTTCCCAGAGAAATAATCTACACCGGACAAAAGAATGCATGTTATTAAGAACACAAGACACTAGCTCACAGACACACATATGCACATGACTACCAGTAAAATTGTGAAAGTTGAATAAGATAGGTGGGTTGTACAAATGTCAATAACCTGGTAGACACTGTTTTATAGTATTTGCATAACATTACCATTTTGATACCCTGGAGCAGAATGAGCAAGTGACCTCTCTAAAAGTGCATATTCAGTAACAGTTTTTAGAATATCCAGTTATCTCTATGAAAATTTCAATTAAAAATCCTACCTCAGAATTCTATAGAAAAGAGGCAATTGGATTTAAGCAGTAGTGGAGGTCTTTGTCAGTCGATTTTTCAGTGAAAAAATAGAGAGTGGTATGTTCTCATTTATAAATTGAAAGCATGTGAATATAGGTGACTGCATACTGACATGGGAGATTGCTGGAAAGAAGTATAAGAAATTGTTGAGGTAGTGCAATCAGGGAAGTATAAGAGGAATCTTCATCTAAAGAATCTTCATTTAAAGTGCCTTCCATGGCACTTGAATTTTTTAAACCATGTACTTATATTGTTTGTGTTAATTTATGCTCAAATCACATGAAAATTATTATATCCCAGGTAAAGTACAAATTCCAGTGCTTTAAAATATCATTTTTTATATTTAAAGCTATCATAACTACTATAAAAATAAAAGCATTTACAAGCCAAATCCTACAGGATACAAACAAGTTTGCTGATGTAATTGGAGGTGCAAATTTCCAACAAAAGAGATCCTCATTATTCTGACATCCCAGACTCCTAGACTTCAAGCTATAGGCAATGGGAGATTATTAAAAATATCATTCCCTGGATCCTCTATTTGGATGCCAAACTACGCGGAAGAAATGAATTGTTTGTACTAAAGTTTAGTCATTTATACTGTTAAACAGAATTAACAGAATTAAAACACATTTTAATTCTGTTTATGAATATGATATGTAATTTAAACATTTAGGTCCTCTTAATGCCTGGCTGTAAATATCAATAATAATCACCACAGTTGGTGCCTAATATTTCCTAGGGCATTCACCCGGGCAGACAGGAAGTGCAGCTCAGGTTATATAAATCAATTAGGCTAAATTTCAGGTGCATCAGAGCTTCTGATAATTTCAGACACGATCCACTCGAATAAATGAGCAATACTTAGGGAACAAGTGTGCAGTACAGATAATTGATGAATGTTTCTCTGTTACTTTTTGAGCTTAATGCAAACCTTAGCAATATACAGTGCCAATTCTATCCCAGTGAATCATCTGGAAATGGTAAGGATATTAGATTACTTGGAGCCTGTGTCATTTTTGAATTTTTTTCTCACCAGTGAGAAAGCTCTGGTCAGTCATTATTCCACACAAAGCTTTCATCACAAGAGCTATCTGTTTTTGTCATTATTTTTATTTTTGTATTCTGCTTCACACCCTGGGCAGAGGATGACAAGTAGCTGTCTAGCTCAAACATCTTTTAAAACAACAGAATAGCAAAAATGTTATATGATTGAAGCATAAGCAAGGTACAAAAGTAGATATTTCTCAAAAAAGGACATAGTACTGGCCATGAAGCATATGAAAATATTTTTGGCATCATTAATTTCGTGTAATACAAATTAAAACCACAATTAGAAAATAGTTCGTACTTAACTAATGTCAACTATCAAAAGACAAGCTAGGAACTGACAAAAGTGTGAAGAAATGTATTCCTCTCATGCTACTTGTGGGAATGTAAGTTCATACAGCCACTAAGGAGAATAGTTCGGAGACTGAAAACAAAAATAAAAAGCAAACAAATGACAAAAACCTAGAAATGAACCAGGCATGGTAGTATGTGCCTCTAATCTCAGCATTCTGGGAGGACAGGCAGGAGGATCAAAAATTTGAAGCCTAGTCTGGACAACTCAGTGAGACCTTGCCTCAGTATATAAATAAATGCAATAAAATTAAATTAATACGAAGTTAATAACTAAAAATAGAGTTACCATATGATCTAGCAATCCCACTATTGTGCCTATATCCAAAGGAAATAAAATCAACGCCTTGAAGAGGTGTCTGCTTTCCATATTGATTGCAATATTGCATTATTCACAATTACCAAGGTAGGGAAATAATTTACATACTTATCAACAGATGAATAGGTACCCTAGGACTGCAAAACATAAGAAAGATAAAAATGTGATACATACACATACGTATACATGCACACGTATACAAGCACATAAGATATGATTAAAAATACTGTGAATGTTTAAATTTAAAAAATATTTTACAGTGAAAGACGCATTACTAATAATCTATTCAAATTACTCCATCATTTCTCAAACATACTTATCACATTATTTTTGCTACTTTCTGAAGCAATGCTGGAAGACCTCTTTTGGCATCTTTAGTTGACTGTAACAGCCTTGAAGTCCTGAATTGATTCAAAATATTTAACTTTCACAGTCATTTTTACCTTGGGAAACAACCAATGAATAAGGTGGATAAGAACATTCCGTAACATTTTTCAGGATCCTCCTTTTGTGTTAGATGACACATGACAGTAGCATTCACCATAGTTTTGATCACAATTTATAAAGACATGCAGGAAAGAGGAATTCTAGAACAGCTTTAGAAAGTGCTGAGAACAATGGGATTGGTGTTTCAGAAATGACAATGTGTCTTTTACTGTAAGCTTTAAAATAGTAAATATTTATAGTAATAAATACATACGTAAGAAAATATTAATGTAGCAGAATATTAATGAATCTTAAAATAGAAAAAAGTCTTGTCATTTACCACAACATGGATGAATCAGGACACTACATTAAGCAAAATAAAGCAGGCACAGAGAAGGAAAAATACTATTGTCACATAAACTCACTTTTGAAAAATTTAAAAAAAATTTCCACATTAAAACAGACCAAAAACAGAACACACAAAAAATCTTCAGAATTTCAAAATTTAAATTGCTGCTTCTTTGTCCTCTAATCTCAACTGAGTTCTTTTTCTTCCTATCTTCATGCAATAAACTAGTCTTATTTATAGTGCCTCCATAATCCTCCTCCCACTCCGCTCTTCTATTTCCATTGTAAATGCCTTAAACGGATCCCTCAATCAACTGGCTACAAAATACTATTTTTATTCTCATTTTCATTTCTCTCTGAAAAAGAAATGACAGTAACAGTTAACGGGTGTAGAATTCTTACTATGCTCTGGAAATTTTCCAAGAGCCTTATAGTTATTCCTTGACTTACTTCTCAGCACAGCTCCCTATGGAAATTTCAATTAACATTTTCATACCATGGATAAAGAAAATGAGACAGAGAGAGCAGCAGGCCTATCTAGATTTGCACAGATACAAGAAGTTTCCAATGTCTCTGCACTGCCACGGCGCTCATGACTTTGTGAGCGTAAGAATCGTGGGAGAGTGGGTGTATTGAATTTAGATTCCAAAGTTGTATGATATTCAGATGAAAGGCCAGAAGTTTGACTGCCAATCTCTATTTCTCCTAACATCAATGATTTTTATGCAAATAGTTCAAAGTGTATACTTTAAAAAACACTGTACTATTTTACATCTTTCACAAATCTCATAATTTCATTCCTGGCTTGAAAACCCATGGGGGATGCCTTACTGTTTCTTGGACAATATCTGAACTCCTTGGTATGGCACATAAAAGCCTCCACAAAGTAGCTTCTGAAAATATTTCTGACATTATGTTTAACCTCCATTCTCCTTAACAGTCTTGCAATTTCTTAACTATTCACTCACTTACTTATTGACCCAGCCACTGTTTGTAGAATATTCATTCACACTTAGCAGTGTACTGGTGTGACGATACAGCTCAAATGACTGGATAATTCCCCCTAAGAAATGTAGTCCACCAGAGGACAATTTTAAGTGCATGAGCAAAATATAATAAAAACAGAAGGGCGGCCTCACTGAAGTCCGCAGGAGAGTCAGGAAAGGAACTCTGTGAAAGTGGCATTCAAACTGAGACTTAAGGTTGAACAGAAGTTTACCAGGGAGGCCGACACAAGAGCACTGAAAACTGAGACGTACAGGGAAGTAGAGAAACAGAATTCTGCATATAATTTTATAATCTACAGAGAAATCATAGAAAGGTGAGAGACCAGCTGGCAATTGAAACTAGACAAGACAGGAAGGATTAATCAGAGAGTTAAATACTGACCTACGCAGAAATCTGAGATCCCAGCGTGGTCAAGGTTGATTTTGCGCTGAGAATTCACCTGTGCCTTCAATTCAGGAAGGATCTCTAGATATGAGGTGATAGCATTCTAGTGCTTAGGTTACTAATCAACTGGCTTTGAGTTCATCGAGACCAGAGAGGATATTGTATGGGATCTTGAAGGAAGGTTAGGAACAGAGATAGGTACGCCTGCGGACCAGGAGCAAGAGCAAACAGTAATCTGCCTACACGGAACCTACAGCAAGGAGCTGCAGGGGGCTTTAAAGGATGCGAACAAAGATCTCAGGCACGCAGCTATTAATCAAATGAAGCCCTTGTCCTTCATATACCTAGAGTAAATATGCCAACAACCCTAGAGATCTTGGGAGAGGATGCCAAACTGCCTGGAAGAATTGTTGCCCCGCCCTACACTTAAAAGACCCTGAGCAGAAGAGTCACATATCCTATACCTGAGCTCCTGTCTTGAAGAAATGACAAGATCATAAATCTGTGTCCTATTAACGTGAAGAAAAATGCTATGAAAATGATTATTTCATAATTAATAATTTTACAAACTCTGAAAAGAAAGAAAGAGATAAACGCCACAGGCAGAAGTAATTGCGGAAAGATCACAGACAGCTTCAGGGAGAGGTTCAGCGTTCTTGCCCTGTCCTACCATTATCAGCGCTGTCTTCTCCAGGGCTCAGGTGACTCAGCTGTGATGTCATGTATTTAAATGGCCAGTTTGTTTGTCTTCACTAGAACATAGTATGACTCACAGGCATTTCTCCTGGCTCTGTTGTTTTACTCGAAGCTTCAAACCTGAGCTGAAATCTATCTCTTACCATTTCACTTCCTCTCTATAGAGAATAATCTTACTTTTTTTTTTATAAAAGAAGAATATATGTGAAGCTTTTGGTAGTCACTGGGCTTTATATCATGTAACTGTTGATAGTTTTATACCTAAAGGACAAAATATATCAAAAGGATGACCCACCCAGTAACTCTTAACATATTTTACATTGTCACTTGGATACATCATATGCCAATACCAAGGTTACACTCAAGGTCTAAAAATATATGTGCATTTCTTAAATGAAATTGAGTTTTCTGTGTTTTCTAGTTTGTATGTAGGGAAAAAATTCTTTTGTACATAATGGGTTAGTTAAATATTGGGAGTAAGGGCTAAAATTGTCTGTCTGCAGTTCAACCAGATAAGTGATTAAAAGTATTTATGGACACATTGAAATGAGTCATAATTTCTAATAGCCAAAGAAACATACATATTATGAATTTCCAGTGTTTTTATTTGCATAGAATTAATTTGTGTTATAGACAGCTAAATTCTTCATATTTTAATACATAGGAAGTCTGAACGTGAATTTAGGATTTCCATAAGGTAAGTACACTTTTCCCTGTTAGAGCACCAAGAGTAGCCCAGGGAAGGAAGTTTTATTAGCACCCTCACTGCACATTTTCCCCCAAAAGGAATTGCTGTACCTTTGAGAAACCACTCATGAGAGGGATATTTCAGATTCCTCCATCTATACTTTATTTTTCTCCCAGTAATCATATAGATTTTTTTTGTTCTAACAATTGGCCAAATGAGGATCTAGCCAAGAAGTAAGATATTAGAATGAAGTTATGATACTATGCTCCTTGAACTTTGCTTTGCTTTGGGCCTATAAAGACAAGTTCTATCGAAACCAAGTTTTCTTTTTGATAGAAAAGAAATTCAGAGACTGTTGTGGAAATCAATATGATGATGTACATTCCTATCAGAGAGTCAAGGAACTATCTCTGAAATCTTGTCATTTTGAGACACTAACAGATTTTTCCTTTCCATTATAACTGAGTTGTCATATTAACCTACATTTGTAGAATAGTAGAAATCACATAAATTCACATAGAGAACATTGCTAGTTTAAATGTCCTGATTCATGTGGGGTGTTTGGCTTCTGGTCCTTCTTGTATTTTATAGACAGATTTTATGCTATTTGATTTTGGGATACTGCTGCATATGAAGGTCATGGGTTTGTGAACTAGCAGTAGTGCCTCAGCAGTTATCTTCAACACACGGGGCTGTGGCTGGATTAGAACAGCTGTTTACACTCATTGACTTAAGCACATTGGACATACAGGCACATTGTCCAAGTCACTGCAAATCAAGAGATGGGCTCATGGAGGTGGTGTCACATACCAGACTCGCCGGGTCCTTTAGGAAGAGAATTTTGGAAAGTCATGGGAATGAAATATGTGGGCATTGGAAAAATAAGCAAGAGAAACCTTTTTCAATGAAAGCTTAGCTTAGGGTATAATATGAAGTGTGGTTGCACTATTCTGGCTCTTTTTTTTTTTTTTTGTACCGGGGATCGAACTCACGACCTCGCACTTGCCAGGCAGGCGCTTAAGCCAACTATTCTAGCTCTTTTCCATGGAATGTCTCTTTTTCGACATTGGGCTTGCTTTAGACCACTGGTAGTTGCCATCTGTGCTTTGAGATTTTCCACAGCTCCTGAAAAGTGCACTAGTCAGTATACGGTGAGGGTTAGAAACTATTCCAAGTTGGGGATATAGCTCAGAGGCACAGCACTTGCCTGCCAAGAGTGAGGTTATGAGTTCGATTCCAAGTACAAAACAAAAAACTACTCCAAGTTTTTGATTTATTTATTTAAATTTTTGAGAGCACATATGTTTTTAAAATGATCTCATTATTCAAATTGGTATGGAAATCTCTCACACTAGATTTTCTGTTTCCTGCCTTTGCAATAGTTTAAGGGTTAGAGGCAGGTGTGAGTATCTATAGACAAGATCAGTTGAGCTAATTTTTCCTCTAGCCATCCAGACTGTGTTTTAAATATACTTCCATATACAAGTACACTTATTCATGCATAGAGAGAGACTCATTTCCCCAACTCCCACAGCATTACCATTTCTCTTGTTAACAAAGTATTTTTGACTCAACATAAAGATGACCTGCTTAAATATAATCATATTTTCTCCTTATCATAATGTTAACATACAAAATTCATTAGTGTAGGATAGATGATAAAGACTTTTTTGTAGCCATTTTTTGTAGAAATAATACTTTTCCATGAAATTCTGGGCATAGAAGTGGAATTACTGGTGGGGGTTTGGTTAAGAGTCACTTTCATTTTGATTATGAAGACAAAGATAGTGAAGCTGTTTTGGCTGTATACCATATGAAATTCTTTAAGATCTCATGAGTTTGAAAATATTATACCAAGTGATTAGACAGAAATCTTAGATTTTTCAGTAATTGACTGACAAATGGTCGATGACTATCCTCAATGACTAAAATATGCTAATAAAATGCAATTTTGCTTTAATGATAAAAACAAAAACTTGTTGGATATAAAAAATTTCACACAGATCAACACATTCATAGTCAGCATTCTAGAGCTCTGCAAAGTAGCTGAACTAGTACTGATATTTTCCTTTAGGTGGCAGCAGAGAATGCCTGGACTGGCAGAAACTGCCTTGAAACTGGGGAACTGGAACAACCAGCGGAACAATGTGGGAATGCATTAACAATTTGTGCATTCCAAGGTATCAGTTAAAGCCTGGGGTGTTGATGCTAAGGTAGAATCTTGCACTAGAGCCTCAATTAAACTTCAATCAATCCTATGCACACATATACCAAACTGAGAATTCCTTAGCATTTTATGGTGATCTAAGGACGCAGCCCAGGTCTTTAAGTGCCAAGGTGAGAAGCCAGACTGTGTTGGTGTCCCTCCTGTTTCTAAGATAGTGGATTGAAAGGAAGGAAACCTAGGCTCATTCCCCGGTACACCTGCCCCTCAGCAGGAGTGCATGTTGCAAGATGGATGACACTGAGCCTCAGGTTTTATAACACGGTACAAAGGCTCTTCCAGCTACGGTGCTGTGTTTCAGAATTCTCCTACTCCTGACCTCTAAGGGCCCACGCCTACCTACCCTCAGAACATTTCTATGTCTCTCACAGCAGTCATGTCATGTGGATTTTGGTTCTTATTCTCCTATCTCAGTTTCCGTGCTCTTATCTGACTGACTTCCTGGTCTTCAACCTGTTGCAGAAACCTGGATTCTTCTGGTGTTTGAGTTAGGTAGGCTGTTATTTCTCCTCCTGCCCTTCCTGAGTGACGCCTATAGCTGAATTGGTTTTGCCTTCTCCCCTACAGACTTCCACTATGGCTTTCCCTATCCAGTAAACTCCAGAACTTAGAAATTTTAACTATAAAAGAAAGTGGAACAGGATTTTTAAAGAAAATTATGCTTACAAAGTAGGTATACACTATGAGCTACAAAAAAAAAAAAAAAGAAAGAAAGAAAAATGCAAGGGTTGCAGTAAATTTTTGTTATTCAATGTAAATATAATACCAAATCACCTGAGATAATGATGACTCATTTACCACTTATTAAAAATATCTGGCTTTCAGTGGAAAGAAAAAATATAACGTATTTTATAAAACAAGTAATCTTAAGTTTCATTATTTTATTTTTAATATTACTACTTTTCACACTCTAGATTTTGGGATGTACATCTGCTTTTTTTCTATGCACAGCAAAAGCATAAAGAAATAATAAAATACATAAAATTTAACTTATTGAAAACCCTTGATAACTAACAGAAAAATCATTCAGCACCATGATTTCATACAAGAAATCTGTGGAAAGCACTTTTGCGTAAAAATGCCTGGTCATCTTTTAAAAATAATGGGTAACCATTAGCTGGTTCTTTTGAAATAATATTGGCTTGGTGTATAGCAGTTAAATCACCTTCTACTTGAACTTTTCCATGTACACTCTTGGTTTTTAGAAGCTTCTAGTAGCTATAATAACTTGTGTAATGATACTGGATTTTGAAGTTCTCTAAATTTAGGCTAGCATTTATGCCTCATTCTACAGTTGAGTAATGGTTGGTGCGCTGGTCAGTTTTCCTATCTCAGGTACAAAATACGTGACACTCACAACTTGAAAGAAAGAGGTGTAATTTGTCTCATGACTTCTGAGATTTCAGTCCATGGTGTGTCGATTCCCAGAGATAAATGGCATCACAGAAGAGCACGGCAGTATAATGCTGCTCACTTCATGGAAGTTAGGAATCAGAACACAGGGGATGAGTGCCAGGGAGAGATACACCCTCCAAAGGCATGCCCTAACTGCCCAAACTCCTCCAGCTGCTCCCCACTTCCTAGCAGCACACTGTGGTAGGAACATTCATGAATTAACTCATTGATGAGTGTGTGATCCTCATATTGCCGTCACCTGTCAAGGAGTCTCTTAAATCAGGAAAGTTTACATGATTAACTGTCACACTTGGGAAAACTATTCCTTCTAAATCTTTGTTTTTCTTTTCTGTAAAATAACAACATTAAGTTACAATGTGGGGCTGAGGGTTTAGCTCAGCGGCACATGCGCCTACTTGGCAAGCGCAAGGTCATGAATTTGATCCCCAGTACGAAAAATAAATAAATAAATAAATAAATAAACAAATAACCAAATACGAGGAAAAGTTACCATGGGATTTCTTAACAACCAGAGAGAGACATTATAAGCTACACAGTTATTTGCAGTGAAGGCTGTTCTGTGCTTTGTAAGGTGTTGGGAATATTCCTACTCTCTCTACATGCCAGTAGTACATCTAGTTAACAAAAAATAATGTCTCCATGCATTGCCAAATGTAATGATGAGGATGAAATTTTCTCTTGTGGATAACCATGGGCTTATAGGAGATGAGAATTAAACATTATAAACCTTATAAAACACTTAATATATGGAAATAACTAGTTAGTTCCTAATTGGTGCCTCCTTGGATATCACATCCAACTCTAATTGGAGATTGCATTTGGATCTTCATAGTAAGTTCAGCAAAGAAATGAGACAACAGCCAGGATTCTGAAATCATCAGAAAGAATTTAAGGTGTCTTTGAGCTTGTGTCAGGCATGAAAGTGATATGGATAATACGTGTTTGATGGCTTATATTACGGTGTGAAATTGAACATCTGAATTACTGATGTCTCTACCAGTCTCTCTTATACAGGCAGAGGTATGAGTAATTCTTTTTCTAATAGTTCAGTCAAATATTTAATTTGGGGAAACAAAGAGTGATGCAGGCACATGACATTAGTCAATGATGATGTTGGAAAGTTTCTAAGAATAACAAGAACAGAGAAAGATCCAGAACAATCCAAGAGAATGTCATCCCGAGAGAAATAACGTAATGCAATCCAGGGTCTGTTTTCTTTCAGCAAGATTTTAAAAATGTCTCTCAAGAGAAGATTTCAGTTTTCAATTCTCTCTTCTCTGTTGTGTTAGTTTGCAATATGTAATACTTCAGTATGATTTACAGTGTAGTATATGAATTATTAGTTGAGAAATCCGGAAATCTGTGCCCATATTTTCATATGCAACTATAAATATTGCCTTGGAAATCTTTGTGGCAATACACTATATACTCTGGGTATTGCTCAATGTAGTGTGGACAGTTCTATAAATTAGCTTGAAAGGAAATGGATAGTAAATGTGAGTCATGGCCCCACATACTGCTATAAACAAACTGGGGTAGGCCCAGTGACATTTTGAAGTCATTCAGAAGTGTTTTGTGAGGTCACCTGTCACATTAGATGCATATTCTTATTAATGGTTTATCTGCATTTTTTTCTTTTTTCTTTCTTTTTTTGTGGAGAGGAAATGAAGAGGAGTTGGAAAAGAAGGTGTGGAGGCTGATGGGAGAAAGTGTCAGTGCTGGCAATTAAATTTATTAACTAAGTTACCCAAGGTACCAATAAAAGCCATAATCACGAGGCCATCTAAAAGGCATTAGCTGTTTTACTACTAACGGGGCCCTTGCCAACGGGAAGTAGAACCAGATGCTCTTGGTGGGCGTTGACAGCTGTTTGGTAGCACGGAATCAAATAGATTGGCCCATGATAGGGCGTCTGGACTAATGATAAAAGTGCTTTGTATTCATGGAGTGCTTCATTCAAGGAGTGCCGATACACTGCAAAAGCGAAGACATGAACCCTTATGGGATCTTCCCTGGGGAGAGAATCATAAAGGTAGGATGATCATTTTTATGGATGGAAAGAACTATAGTCAGGGAATTATAAGCATGTGCCTTCCCAGGCTATTTGTGACAGAACAACCTATGAAATCCTAGCTGAGACATGCCCTGGGTTTTCCTTCTCCTTGTCTGTTCTCTAGCTGTGTCTGTCCTAGAAATTTTAGTGCCTCCTTTAAATCTGTCAACCCAAGTGTCCAATGAGCAGCTTAGGATGAGGCATCTATTCTACACTCTGAGGTCTGGAGTCATTTACTATTTCAGAGACAATTTTAGGCTGTTTCTTAGACTGCTAAGAGAATGCACATGATATGAGCATTGAAGTCTTTTATGGCTTTTCTGCATATTTATTAAAAATATGTTACATGATAAGCTCTGGTTTGCAGAAAAAAAAAGAAAAACGTGTGCCACACAAGGCTCTCAGTATAGCTTAAAGTGATATTTATATCATAGGAGGAGAATGTCAGTGGGTACACACAATTGGATAAATGTGTGGGTGCTTGAGAAAGACTTACCGGGAGTGAGGAGGAAAGCTGGCCAAAGCAAGGTCAGAAGGAAGAATGAGATTCCCAGGTGTGTAGTGGAGATAGTAGACTGTATCAGGTAAACGCTGTAGTACATCAAAGGCCTCCTAGGAAAAAGCATCTTCCACTTTAAGAACAACAAATGTTTCCAGAAGTTAGAATCATTTACAGGACTAGATTACTATACGCAGATAAAAGTTTCGAGGTCTGTGTTTCTGTTTACTGAAGAAGATGGTGTAAACTCATCCTGCTTGAATTCTGGAAGTACATAAGATTGGAGATAAGAAGTTTAACAGCACTAATCCAGAACTGAGGTGAAGCAAATCTTGCATGTGTGAGAAGTAACAAAAGGGATTTTAGAAATAAATAGAAAATGGAATAATCAAGATTCGGTAATTGTTCAGTGAGGACACTGAATGCTTTGGCCTCAGCTCTTGCCAGAGTTGATCTACTTCTGACTTGGTTTTACATCAGATCCCAATCCATGATCTCTTGGGTGTGTCAAGAGCCTGTCTCCCTGACATACTTTGTGTACATTATATCCCACTAGCTGGTTATAGATGGCAAAAGCGATGCTCAGAATCTGTGTGTTATTTACAATATTGAGGAAATACTAAGTTTCAGTTTTTTTAAAAAAAGTTTTATTTAAAGAGAAAAAACAAAAAAGAAAACAACCAAACAAAACAGAAAAAGGGTAGCAACAATACAGAATTCCAAAGGCAAAAAATGAACAACAACAACAAAACGAAAACAAAAACACTAAGAAATTGCTACTTGATAAGTTACATACTGTCATCATTGGAAATAGTTGTTCAAGTTACAAAATTAAAGCACATAAAGTAGACATTCAAACAGTGAGACTGCTAACAGTTCTGCTCAACAATCTAACAAAAACAGTAATATGGTCATCTATCTTACACACTTAAATATACATGCAGTTACATCCTTTAGAGCACTTTCTTTTTCCCTCTTTTTTCTTCTTTTTATATATATTTTTTAAAATTTTGTTTTAAAGGGGGTAAAATTAAACTCAACAAAACAGAACAGAATGGGACATAAGAAAATTTCAAAGCTAGACAACCAGAGATCTTCACTATCTGTCATATTGTTTCTTGTTTTCTTCCAAATGGTTGTCCTTATCTTTGCATATGGAGAGCTCATACTAAATAACATAGCCAATCTTTGCACAAGATGTGTAGTTCACTGGCTCCCACTTGCTAATGTGGGGGGCACGGGACAGGGGACAGGACGATATCAGATGTCTGATTCTCAGCCTGTATGCCAGACGGCTCACAGCTGCCCCCCAGAGAGGGAAGGAGCTCCCTGTTCTCCCAGCACCCCGAGTCAATCGCCCGGTGCAGGTCCTGACTCACCAGGGTCTCTCTTAAGTTTCAGTTTTTTAGACATGAAAGTTTTCTCTTTAATAATGATCACTATTAGCTTAGATTCCATGGCTTGCAAGATGGGGCATAAAACAATTCCTCTGCTCAGGACCTGCCAAAGTTTCACTCAAGGTATTGTATTGGTTTTGCTCTGGGTCCTCCTTCAAGCCTATGCCTTTGGTCTGGAAGAATTCTGGCTCTTTAAATAGTCATTCTGTTTGTTCAAGCAGATTGATAGATTATAAGACTGCTTTATTGATGTGAACAACCTCACCTGTTTTTCCTGCTATGAATTATTGCAATGATTTCCATGACTGGGCAGTGAAAAAGAGAATATATATATATATATATATATATATATATATATATATATATATTTACTTCTATTTTTCATGAGGAAAGCACTTTCATAAGTAGTATACAAGGTACTTATCTTGGTTTTCTTGCAAAAACACTGAGTTCTACTCTCCTAAGATAAAAGTTAAAAGTATATCAATTCAAATAATAGTGATTGTGTTAGTTTACATTCATTAACTAATTTTTTTTGCTCTTTTTTATTTAAAGAGAAAAAAAACAAACAAACAAAACAGAAAGAGGATAGCAACAATATAGAATTCCAAAGGGGAAAGGAAAAAAAAGAACAACAACCACAACAAAGAAACAAAAACAAAAACAAAAATACTAAGAAATCGCCACTTGATAAGTTACATACTGTCATCATTGGAAATAGCTGTTCAAGTTACAAAATTAAAGCTTACAAAGTAGACATTCAAACAGTGAGACTATTAACAGTTCTGCTCAACATTCTAACAAAAACAGTAATATGGTCATCTATCTTACACACTTAAACACACATGCAGTTATATACTATAGAGCACTTTCTTTTCTTCTCTTTTTTACAGTAGCAATTATACATTTTGGGTTTTATTACATTTACAGTTCTTATTACTTTTTAAAAAATTTTTTATTTTAAAGAGAATAAAACAAAAGAGGGCAGTACAGAGCAGATCAGAACAGGACAACATAGGCAACACAGTACTTTACATTAAGACAACTGGACATCAACAGTAGCTATTACCAAATCACTTACTCTGCTATAGTTGAGCATAGTTTCAAATACAACAATATCAAACATAACAAAATAGTATAAAGCCATGCATAGAGTGAAAGAATTACAGGGCTTTCTGAACCGAATAACTGAAAATGATCAATGGGTAGTATAATATTTCATTTTTGATAGAAAAATATTGTTTGAACTATCACACATATTCAAATCCCAATAAGACACAATGTGATAGATAGAACCAATGGTAGTAGAACAATAGAAGCATGGTAGGACTTCTAAGAAGGATGACATTAAATCAGCAATATCTGTTATAATGTTTTCTTTTCTTCAAAACAGCTGTTCATATCATCACGCATGATATAGTCAAACAAAACAGAATAAAACCATTCCAACTGATGATTGAAAACATTGAAAGTCTTCAAAGCTATGAGATGGGGACTCATGCTTATCATAAAGTCTTATATACTCTTATCAACTCTCATACTAGGGACACTATATGGTATTTACCCTTGTGAGTTTGGTTTATTTCGCTTAAGAGAATGGTCTCAAGTCGCGTCCATTTATTTATAAATATCTCAATGTGATCATTCTTTATAGCTGAGTAGTACTCCATTGTATAAAAATGCCACAACTTTTTATCCATTCCTCAGTTGATGGGCACTTAGGTTGTTTCCAGGATCTGGCTATTACAAATTGTGCTGCTATAAACATGGGTGCACATATATCACTGTGATATGATATTTTCAGTTCTTGTAGGAACATACTCAGAAGTGGGATAGCTGGGTAAAATGGGACTTCCAAACCCAACTTTTTGAGGAATCTCCAGACTGACCTCCACAGTGGTTGCACCAGTCTACACTCCCACCAACAGTGTAGAAGAGTTCCTTTTTCCCCATAGCCTCTCCAACACTTGTTGTTGGTAGTCTTTTCTATCCTGGCCATTCTTTCTGGAGTGAGATGGAATCTCAGTGTGGTTTTAATTTGCATTTCTCTCATGACTAATGATGATGAACATTTCTTCATGAATTTATTTTCCATTCATATTTCTTCATCTGAGAACTGTGTATTCATTTCAGATGCCCATTTTTGGATTGGGTCTTTGAATTTCGAGGGTCTGATTTTTTTAATTCTTTATAAGTTCTAGACAGACGTCCTTTGTCTGAGGCACTGTCCATGAAGATTTTTTTCCCAATTTGTGGGTTTTCTTTTCACTCTGCTGGAAACCTCTTTTGACATGCAGAAACTCTTTAATAAGATATGGTCCCAGTTATTGATTCTGGGACGTATTTCCTGTGTAGTTTGTTTCTTGTTCATGAATTCTCTTCCTACCCCTATATCTTTGAGATTTTTACCTACTTTGTCTTCCAGCAGTTTTAGTGTTTCTGTTTTAATATTTAGATCTTTGATCCATTTAGATTTTAGTTTAGTGTATAGTGATATACATGGGTCTAGTTTTAGTCTTCTGCATATGGACAGCCAATTTTTCCAGCACCATTTGTTGAAGAGACTGTCATTCTTCTAGCGAGCATGTTTGGCCCCTTTATCAAAGATAAGGTGGTTGAGTGAGTTTGTGGTTGTATCTTCCAATCTATTCCACTGATCCTCCAGTCTGTTTCTATTCCAATACCATGTTGATTTTATTACTGTAGCTTTGTAGTATAATTTCAAGTCAGAGATTGTGATGCCTCCTGTCTTGCCTTTGTTGCTTAGAATTGCCTTTGCTATTCTAGGTCTCTTCTGGTTCCAGATGAATTTTGCAGATGACATGATACTTTACATAGAAGACCCCCAAAACTCTATTGAAAGACTCCTAGATATAATAAATAAATTCAGCAAGGTAGCCAGAAACAAAGTCAATACTCAAAAATCAATAGCATTTCTATACACTAACAACAAAAGTACTGAGAGAGAAATAAGAGAACCTACACCCTTTACACTAGCATCCAAAAAAATGAAATACTTAGGAATTAATCTCACGAAAGAAGTAAAAGAGCTATACAGAGAAAATTATAATACCCTGAAAAAGGAAATTGAAGAGGACCTCAGAAAATGGAAAGACATCCCCTATTCATGGATAGGAAGAACAAACATTGTAAAAATGGCCATTCTCCCAAAATTACTATACAGATTCAATGCAATCCCAATCAAAATACCACTAACATACTTCATAGATCTAGAGAAATCACTCATTAACTAATTTATTGGAAGTAAAATGAAGTTGAATATTTTTGCTTTTTATTATATTGGGCTTTCCCCCCCAATAATTACATGTTTTCATTTTTATTTGTGACTGTTATTTATGTATTTACTTTTAAAAGTTCTGGTGTACATATTTCAGAGAGTTATGCTTTTGTGCAGTACTCTCCTAGAGAACATAACAAAGGCAATGGGACATTTTTATTATATAAGACATCCCATTGCTGTGTCACTGAGGGAGTGAGCTTCTGAGTTATAAAAAGGCCTCTGAACCAGGCCACTTGGGGAGGAACTGCTGCTGACTGGACCCCGGCTGACTGCAAATGGTTAGGACAAAGTCTTATTTCCTACAACCAATGGAACTTAATTCTGTTGGCACCTGCTTTGAAAGAGGACCCTGAGCTCCAGAGCACAGTCGGTATGACACTTCATGCTGGCCTTCTGAAATTGAGATAATACAAGGATGCTGTATTAATCTGAAATGGCTGTAATTATGCAACATAGCAAAGATAGATAATCAATAGTTTTTCTTTGATTGAATCTACTTTATGTGATTCTTCCATTGTTTTAATTTTGTAGAAGCACTGCCTAAATTAAGATCATTAAGCAGCCACCTACAAATCAATTAAATCTTCAGCATTCACTAAAAAGTGAATTATGGAAGCCTCCCCATTTCACATCATTCATTCAAGTTACTCATTCATTCAACAAACTGTTGATTTGTAGAGCATCAACTATATGCCAGACACATATTGACAATTTTTGTCTTTGAGAGGTATAGTTGGGTACACTGGGAGACTGAATGTAAATAAATATGTTCTGTATAATAAGTGGGTGACAGTTGAGGCATGATCTGGACTGAATAAGAAAGCTTTAATTTCTTAGGAAAAAGGTATAGGAAAATTTGAAAGAGACGGTATTCTTGACCCATGTCTTCATTTGACTTTATCAGGTCTTCTGATTTTAACAGATAGAAATAAAAAAGGGGACATATTCCAGGAAAACAAAAAAACAATGCACAAAGATATTCAAACATTTCAGTTAGATTTTAAATTCAGTGAAGGTGGAACCTTTTCTGGCTTTATCATTGTCTCCTAAACTTGTAGCACTTTGTCAGGCTGAAGTGACTCAGCATGTTCTCAACTGTGACAAAAAACCACATGAAATCATACAAAAGCTAAGGGGATGTGTCCAGGGAAAAGACAATTACTTGATGTAGACGGGGCACAGGGTGAGCTGGTAGGGGTGCAGCAAGCACATTCTTGGAACAAGAGAGCCCAGTCTACGTTAGTCCTCAGACTTCAATCTGTTCAGATCCTAAAAGAATGACCAGTCTTTTTTTATGGCTACCAAGAACAGATATTTCATTTTTTAACATAAGTTTTTTTAATATTAAAATAGTTACAAAATTAAAAATACTAATTTCTTTAACTCTTTAAATTTTAAGTTCACTTAATTATTATTCTTTTTGGCATGGTAACTCAAACAGACCAGATGGTATGAGTTTAAAAGCAGAGGCCGGAGTATAAGTGTGTCTATGCTATAACACATAAGGAAACACCACACTCTAACACCTGGGACCTTGCACTGTGAAGCGGTTAATGTACCAACTGGACCTTAGTTTCTGCATAAAACAGGAAAGATTTTGACGCCCTCAGTCATGGAAAGGTATTGGTGTGATATGTACCTCAACCGGGCATTCTGCGCCAGCCGAGGGTAAATGGTGCCAATGAGTTTGGAGGCTGACTTTGTAGTTGTTAGAGGTCACCTTGTGATGGTATTTCTGATTTTGTTTCCTTCAGAAATTACTACCAAAATTTGTCATCACCCAGATTCCCGTAATATAGAGTTGAGGAGCTCTGTGAGGTTAGTATATTAAGAAGAAGATCTAAAGGGTCTAGTAAACATATTCTGTCTTTACTTTTGCTGTCTTCTCCACCATGAACGGTTGGCCCTCCAAGTGCCACCCTGTCTCAGAGCCAGCCAGTTATGACCCGAAACCTCTCAAAGCTGTGAGCTCAATAAACCTTTCTTCCTTTAATTTTGGGTGTCAGGTATTTTGTCTTTGAAATGAGAAGAGTAAATAAGACATTAGACTAACCATTTTATTTTTAGGAATTTACCTTTAGAAAAATATAATGTCTGTCTGTGAAGAATTACAAGGAGGAAGATGAGTTGGGTGTGGCAGTGTATACTTCATGTAGTCTCAGAGTTGAGGGAGGCTGAAGCAGAAAGATTCCAAATCCAAGTTCTACATGGGCAACTTATGGAGATCCTGTCTCATAAATAAGTGAATGAACAGTTAAGTACATAAATTATATATATATTGCTGGTAATGATGGTGGTGTATTGTCATGAGTCTGGGCACCCCATGTACTTTAAATGAATTAAGTCCCTTAGATTTTACAAAAATCCCATTAGGTAGGTACCAACATGCTCTCATTTTACAGGTCAGGCAAACGAGTCCCAGAATTCCATGAGTCCCAAGGTCATACAACTAGCAGGTGACAGAGCTGAGATTTCAACCCAAGAAGTCTGACACCCAAGTCTGTTCTTGGGAGCCAAGAGATATTCCTCTGGGCCCTGTTTAAAATCTAAAAGTTTAAACACACAAAGGAAGACTGCAAAACTATAAAAAGTCCACTGAATAAATTTAGAACAAGGATTATCCAAGAGGTCACGTAATGACATGAAAAAGTGTTCACACTGCATTTACTTATTATTTTTGACACAGGATCTCGCTATGCAGTTCAGGCTGGCCTTGAACTCATTTTGTATCCCAGACTGGCTTTGAACTAACTCATAAGAGTCCTACTGCCTCAGGCTCCAGCGTGCTGGGATTGCAGCTGTGTGCCACCACACCTGGCCTATGATATGTTTAACAATGAAGAAATCTGAAGCAATATAAAGGACATACTCTAATCACAGTAAAAACTGTCTATGTGTGTGCCTGGGTATGTGCATCTGTAAATTAGAATATCACCACCCAGAGATGAGCAGTTACTTCTAGGTTACAACAGTAGCCACTTTTTTCTGCATTTTTCTACTTTTCTAGAAATCTGTGTTCATAACTGAGAGATGCAATTTATTAATTTGAAACATATTATAGGATACCTGTCTCTAGTGCTGTGTTCCTACTAGGAGCTGCCATTTTACCCACCAAGTTCACAGTCTTCACATTTGCCAAATAAGTGGGTGACAGCAGTTATTCTGGACCTGCAGTGATACTCTCCTCGGGGATATTTTGGAACTTTGGAGCCACAGTTCAACTAAGGAGCATGAATTTTCTTTTCAATTGAAAGGTAAAGGCAAGATTGCTCTTTAGCAATGAACTGGTGGGTCCCTTCCCACTCAAAGAGCGTTATGTTTCCCAGGCCACTGTCCAAGCCTCAGCTGACCTACAAGTGGGTAACATCTATGCAAAGAACCAGAACCATGAAAGAAAAAAAAAGTCTGACTTTCAAAGGTCCATTTTGCAGTGTCAGTTTACATTTCCTCTCTTGCTTTATTCTAGTCGTCAGTCTGGCTGTCTGGCTTGCGTTGGATTGGCACACAAATCCTACCACAAGCAGCTGAAACACGAAGAATAGCCAGAAGCTTGACCTGAAAAAGTAACACTGAAGTGTGTGAGGTCACATACAAAAGAAAGCTAAAGTCAGCAGATGTCCAATCACTATACCTGCTAGAAGAGACTTTTGCTTTTAGGCAATCATGCATCACAAGTATCTTTCATAACCTTTGAAGCGCTGCTTATTTTGGTGGGTTGACACATAAGTGCTCTGATGTTCACAACTTTCCCCCATTGACTTTGAATGTACTGTTTTTCTTTTTTCCTGGAGGCTTTTCCAATTAACCATGTCCCTCAGTGCTGAGGCAGAGTTTCCTCAGGATCATCACGCAGAAAATGTCTCAGACTGGAAGGGATGTTTATAGCTGTGAATGCCCACATTGCAAAAACAGAACTGCCAAAGTAAAAAGATGGCTGCCAGGCACGGTGGGACTTACTAGAGCACCCAGCACTTGGGAGGCTGGGGCAGGAGGATTGCGATGAATTCAAGGCCAATATGGAGAGTTTAAGGCTGACCTGAGCTACATAGGAAGACGCTGTCTTAAAAAAATAAAAATAACAAAAACAACAACAACAACAACAACAAAGTATCAAGTGAAAGATTCATTTCTCTTCTTTTGTAATGTTCTGGGAAATGAACAATGTTTCTTAGGATGCTTTCTGAAGACTACTGATCATGATTAGATAAAAGGGTGTGAGACCTAGAAAAGAATATTGACTCATAAAAACAGACATGCTGGAAATACAGTTTTAAAGAGATTTTATTGAACTAATAGCATTAAAAGAATCTGATGATTTGTGCTATTCTTCAGCACTTCACAAAGCACTCTAGGGCTTCCAGCATTTGCTGAAAATAAAAAATGTATTTGCAGATTTGTTTTTTGTGGGTGTTATTGTACCAGGAAAAACATTCAAATTTCCATGAAAATGCAATGAATCTGTAGATGGTAGGAATGTGTATCTGACAAAGTATGATCAGTGTCTCGGTGAATAGTGAAGGAGTTATTCTATTTATTTACCTAGAAGGACGTATTCATCTGCCTCCCATTAATCATTTCCTTTTCAGTGAAACAACTTTTAAGTGGAGTAAGGCATGAATACCTATTCCATAACATGAGGTTTTCCAAACACCTCAGTCTTAAGTGACATTAAATAGCTCCGTGTTTGGCAATGGGTTTATAGTGGTTCTTTGTTTTCTAGTTCTCTGATTCTTTTAGGGTGTTTCTTCTTACTTGAGGAACTGAAAAGCTTATTTTCATGGTAATGAAACACCCAATTCAGGGCTGATATGTTTAAATAAGATGTTCTGAAAGTCAATGACAACATTATTAGAGGCAAATTCCCCAAAGTAAAGTTTGCAAATAAGATTGTTGTGTTCATACTTCATAAAAATTACCACTATTATTTCTTATGTTCATACACTTAAAGCACATATAGAATAGGAACATAAGATGTACGATAAGCACAGTTGTCTTAATTGGTTTCTTCAAATTAATTTTGATTTTGCTTAGATCTCTGCAATAAATGTGTTGTTTGTTGTCTCCACAGGCAAATAATGGTCAAGCACTTGGACCCCAGAAATGATTTGTTAACAAAATTTTGAAATTTTAGCACACATTTAAAGATATATATTAAATGTGATCATATTGCCTGCATTTCCTTCTAAAGAATGTTGAATTATCTCTAATATATTGGTCATGGTTCATCTCAATTTAGTTGGCAGCTGGTATAATTTGAAAAGAACAAACTATCATTTTAATCTGAAGAACTTTAGGAAGTGTTACACAGCTTCCACTGTCCTCAGTGATGAAAGATAATTCATCTTTCCTTGGAGATTAACTGTGAGTTAGGAATTAACGCAAGAACATGCCCAGGTGGGTATTAACATATTGTGCAAAAATTACCTATGGATTCTCAACTGAATACACAAAATAAATTGCCAAATATTTCTTGGTAGAGTGAATCTGGATAAATGCATAGCTTTGATAGTGCTCTTTTTTTTTTAATACCAGGAATTGAACTCATTACCTTACGCTTGCCAAGCAGGTGCTGTGCCGCTAAACTATATCCCAGAGCCAAGAGTTATCTTTAAAGGAAAAACAAAGTGGGAAAGGTAAATGAGATCTAATGATCAATACTATTCTTCATTAAAAAATACATGGGATTTGAGTGCATAATAATATCTTCAGAGTAAAATGAACATTTCTAGTAATTGAACATTTAATGAGCTAGGATATAAAAAGTGATGACACACATGTTATTGTATCAGATTGTATCATGCTTTCTATTGGAGGAGGTTATTTGTTTTTAGATCTTGTTTATTGTTTTACAGGCTATCATTGTATCATGTGAGCACCAGGTTGAGAATTGACTAGTTTCATTATGTTATAGTTTTGTCACATTCTGTCATAAATGTTATGACCATTAAAAATTCTTTACTTATTTCAACATCTATCATTCAGAGTATTTTTTTACATAAAGATATAGATGAGGCAATGTAGTTACTACAACATTATCTCATTTAATCCCAGGACTGTCAAAATATATTTAAAAGTATATTTAGAATATTTGAGTGTTTTGTGGTTTATAATGAGAATGCCCCTCAAAGACTTCACATGCTCATACATAGGGATGTTGGGAAAACATTGAATCATGGAGTCACTGTAACTTACTTGCTATTAAGAGGTGAGGTTTGGTCAGGAGTGCAAGTAACGGAGGGGAGAGTTCAGGTCACCTGCAAGAGTATATCTCCCTTCCTGGCTTCTTGCTTTTCTGGCTCCTCACTTTGTGGCCAGCTTTTGTCTACCCAAACTCTTCCACCATTTTGGTTCTGAGTTTATGTCTGCTGAACATTGACTGACACTTCTTAAATTGTAAGTCAAAATAAACCTCTTCTTCTTTCAGTTGCAAGTGTCAAGTAGTTTATCTCAGTGGGGAGGAAAGAGACTAAGACTAGGTCTTTGATTACTTATGTGGACTGAATGCTAGTGTGCTGTTGCTAAGAATGTTATCACTTATGCACTCAGGAATTGTTGCATTATTTGGAGACCAAATCTTTTAATTCTGATATTTACCTATTGATTCTTTTTTTATTTTATTTTAAGAGAGAAAGTAAAGAAAGTTTATAAAAAGACAAAATAGAAAAAACAAGAAGAAAGTAGAATACAGAGTTAAAAATTAACATCATAAAATCGCTAGTTGATACATTACATATTGTAAACTTAACAATAGTGGTTAAAGTTACAGAGTCAAAAGCGGCTAGACACTCAAACATTGACAGTACAAACTCTTCTGTTCAATGATTTAACAAAAACTCAGTAATATGGTCATCTATTTTACACACTATACATACCATTATATCCTTTAGAGGACTTTCCTTTCCTTTCACTTTTA
>PVJX010007480.1:0-70866 GCA_004027295.1 Dolichotis patagonum
TTGGACCTGGGACCTCTGCAGAGCTACCTCTCCAGCTTTTTTGTTCTTTATTTTGAGACAGGATCTTGCTAAATCAAAAAGTTGTTGAGGCTGGATTTGAAACTGAGATCATCCTGCCTCAGCCTTGCAGAGTGCTGGGATTACAGCTTGCTCCTTCCTTCCTTCCTTCCTTCCTTCCTTCCTTCCTTCCTTCCTTCCTTCCTCCCTCCCTCCCTCCCTCCCTCCTTTCTTTCTTTCTTTCTTTCTTTCTTTCTTTCTTTCTTTCTTTCTTTCTCTCTCTCTCTCTCTCTTTCTTCTCTCTCTCTCTCTTCTCTAAAATTAGTCTCAAACTTTTGCAAGAGACTGTGATGGGACTCTTAATTGTTTAGCGTTTGGGAGAGGTTAAGCTCTCAATGTGACAAAGACTTGAACCTGATAGTAATTAGCCTCATGGGTAAACAACCTACAGTTGGGATGATTGCGCTCAGCTGTGGGCATGATCCAGTACACCGAGAAAAAAAGAGTAGGATTCCACCATTGTCCTGTTGGGTCCAGTGGTCCTCACAGATGTGAAGATATGCACAACCACAAAATCAAGCAAACAATGCTCTTGCCCTGGAGTCATAGCAGTTTCCAGTTTCTGTGGGTCTTTGTTTACTTGTATTGCCACAGTTCAGCCACTTTATTTCTTTAATAGCAACAAGACAGAAATTGCACGGCATATCCTGAACACGAGCTCTTTGGCTTCCCCAAGTTCATTAGCTGCTGGTGCTGCTCCAGTGGTTCGAGTTATCATATTCCAAACAGACGGTGGCCAGTGCTAGGGATAGATTTCTTCACTAATCACAAAAGAGGGGCGGAAACTCCACTGAGCAAAACTCTACACACAATCATGGGACACATTTCTTTTTCATGTCACTGAGTACTAAAGCAATGGGCGAGTTGAAGGGAAAAGTCCCTTTGTGATTAATTCTTCACCGTTTCCTCTGGGCCTGTGTTGTGCACGTCTTTGCATATTTAGAAGTGAGTTTTAGTTCAGGGCTACCTACTTAAATTCTGTTATTTATATTGGCTTTTCTTTGAAAGAAATCAAATCCTGGTGAAAAGGCTTACAATGAAACAGCAGAAGGGTGAAGGGGAAAGGATGGAAAGTGAAGCTCTTTGCTGGAGGGCCGCTGAGGAGCTCAGAACCTCGCAGACGCTGTGTGGTTGGGCTGTGAGCGGTGCAGCCGGGCAGAGGCGCTGGGCAGGAGCCGCAGGGCAGCGCTGTGGGACCCGAGTGCGGACCCTCAGAGCTCACCTCCGCCAGCCAGGAGCAGCTACTTTTAGTACTTAAGAAGCCCATCCTCCGCAGGCTTTTCTCAAGTCCTAGCATCCCCTATGTCTGCCTTGGTAAGAACAGTGGTAGAAAGGGTGTGTTTATGGTATGCATTATGAAATAGCCAGGGATGACTGCGCTCAATTTGGCCTTTGTGCAAAGCTAGGGTGCTCAGGAGTGCGAGTAGTTTGAGCAAGCCTGCAAACTCTTCGGGAGCATTTGGTCTGGTCTGTTCTGTGACCCAGAAGAAGCCACGTTCCTCACAGTTGGTCTCTGCTCATAGAATGCCTGAGCCTTCCAAGGAGACCTGCGGGCTGCACTGTGCATGGTCTCACACCGGACTTCTCACAGCGCTGTTTGGGGATGGAAACAGGCCTTCCTCCGAGCTGCCTCCCGATCAACGGGGCCCAGCCCGTGGCCTTCGGTAAGAAATGCTCTGCATTTCTCAGGTTCCTGTCGCTGAGAACCCAGTTCCCAAGAGAAGCACCAGCCTCAGATCCCTTATGTCAGGCTCAGAGCTCCAAGCCTGTGAAGAATATCATTTTAAAAAATGAATTAAGATTGTTTTACATTTTAGGTATGCATAATGGTCACATTCCTCATAGGGAGTTTGTACCTGTCAATGCTGTATCTTGGTTCTTTTTCTCCCCATTCCCTAACCCTCCCTTCAATCCCTCTTCTCCCTATGGTTTACAAAAGTTTGCTTCCATTTTACCTTTGTTTTCTTGATTTTTTTCTTTTCCCTTCCTTCCTTTTCCCCTCCTTACTTCCTTGTTCCCTCTCCACTGGAACATTTTTCTTCCTATTTCACAATATCTATTGTACATTTTGGTCCTTATTTACATTTTTTGGTTTCTCACACAAGAGAAATCATAGTATTTACATCTGTGTGTCCAATTTAATTCATGTAAGATTATGGTCTTGAGGTGTATCCATTGAGACTAGAAATGTCTCAAGATTATCTTTCTTTATGGCTGAGTAGTACTCCATTCTACAAAACAACCTTCTTGATCCATTCATTGGTTGATAGGCATTTGGGATGTTTCTGAGATTTTCCTGTTACAAACTGTGCCACCATAAACATACATGTACATACATTGCTGTGATATGTTTCCTTTTATTCTTTCAGGAAGATACTAAGAAATGTAATAGATTGGGATCTCTATTCTAGTTTCTGAGGACTCTTTATAATGATTTCCACAGTGGTTACACCAGTCTACACTCCCACCTGTAGTGGAAAAAGGTTATTTTTTCCCCACATCCTTGCCAGCATTTGTTATTGATTGATTTCTTGATAATAGCCATTCTTTCTGGAGTGAGATGGACTCTCAACATTAATTTTATTTGCATCTCTCAAATATCCAGGGCAGTTAAATACTGTTTTTCCTTATATTTATGTCCTGTTTCTACTACTTCATCTGAGAAGTGTATATTTATCTCAGATGCCCATGTTTGGATTGGAGTCTTTTTTTTTTTTTTTTTGGATTGGAGTCTTTAAACATGGAAGTTCTGATTTTTTTTTTGAGTTCTTTATATATTCTAGATAGTAGTCCTTTCTCTGAGGAACAACAGGCAAGATTTTTTTCCCAAATTGTGGGTTGTCTCTTCACAATGTTGGTGGTCTCTCTTGCTGTGTAAGAGCTTTTTAATAAGATGAAATCCCAGTTGTTGATTTTTTGATGGTGCCTGTATGATCTTCCAGAAGATTTGGTGATTCTGTTTTAATATTTATTTCTTTGATATATTCTGATTTTAGTTTAGTGCATGGTGAAAGATATGGGTTTAGTTTTAGTCTTTAGGAAAGCCAGCTTTGCCAACACCATTTATTAAAGAGGCTGTCCTTCCTCCAGAGAACAAGTTTGGCTTCTTTTTCAAACATAAGGTGGCTGAATATGTCTGGAGTTGTTCTGTATCTTCTAATCAGTTACATTGATCCTCAGGTCTTTTTTTCCTGCCAATACCATACTATTTTGCTTTTTTAAAACATGGAATCAAACTCAGGACCTTGCACTTGCTACATCCCAAACACAATGCTACTTTTATCACAGTAGCTTAGTACAGTTTCAAGTCAGGGATTGTGATGTACCCAGTCTTTCCTTTGTTACTGAGGATTGTTTTTGCTATTTTAGATCTCTTCTGGTTCTAAATGAATCTTAGAATTGTTTTCTCTATTTCTGTGAGACAAGCTACTGGAATTTTGATTGGAATTGCATTAAATCTGTATAATGATTTTGTAAGTATGGCCATTTTCATTATATTGGTTCTTCCTAACTAAGCATGAGGATGTATTTACATTTTCTGATATCCTCTTCAATCTCCTTTTTCAGAGTGGTTTTCAATGTAAGAGGTCTTTTAGGTTTTTTGTTAGATTGACTCTTAGGCATTCCAATTATTTTTTAAAATTTCGATGACATTTTGAAAGTAGTGTTTCCCTAATTTCTTTCTCAGTGAGTTTGTCATTTAAATACAGAAAGGCTATTGATTTTTGAATATTAACTTTGCATTAAGCTATACTGCTGAATTTGATTATTAAATCTATAAGTCTTTTGGTGGATTTTTGGAGTCTTCTATGTAAAGTACCATGTCATCTACAACTAATGATAAGTTAACTGCTTTATTTTTTTTATTATTCCTTTTATTTCTGTCTCTTGTCTAATTGCTCTGGCTAAAGTTTCCAGAATTGTATTGAATAAGAGTTGTGACAGTGGACATCCTTGTCTTGTTCCTGATTTTAGAGTGAAAGCTTTTAGTTTTTGTCCATTTAATGTGATGTTGGCTACTAATTTATCATAGATAGCTTTTTATCAGATTGAGATAAAGAACATGTACTCCAATTTTCTGTAGGAATTTTATCAGGAATGGGTGTTGGACTTTGTAAAATGATTTTCCTGTATCTGTTGAGATGATCCTATGGTTTTGTTCTTGACTCTGTTAATATGGTGTATTACATTTATTGATTTGTGTATGTTGAACCATCCCTGCATCCTTGAGATAAACCATATTTGGTCATGGTGTATAATCTTGATAATTTGCTGCATTCTGTTTGCCAGTATCTTATTGAGGATTTTTGCATCTATATTCGTTAGGGAGATTGATCTGTAATTCCCTTTCTTGGTTGTGTCTATCTCTGGTTTTGGTGTCAGCATTATACTTGGATATTCATTTTGGTATCAGGATAATGCTTCCAGGAATGAATTTGGGAGTATTGCTTCTTTTTCAGTTTCATTAAAGAATTTTAGAAGTGGAAGTAGTAGGTCTTTTCTAAATTACTTGTAGGATTCAGTAGTGAATCCATGAGAGCCTGGGCTTTTTTTGTTGATAGGTTTTTTATTCTTCAATTTCATTGATTAATACTGAGTTATTTAGAATTTTTTAAATCTTTCTGATTAAGCTTTGGTAATTCATTTGTATCTGGAATCTGTCCATTTCTTCTGCATTTTCCATCCTATTGGGATACAAGTTCTTGAATAGGTGTATGTGGTCTTCTGGATTTCACCCTTTTCATTCCTAATTGCATGCATTTGAGTCTTTTCTTCCTTTTTTTGATAAGTTTGGTTAAACATCATTAATTTTATTTAATATTTCAAATAACAAACTCTTCAATGGTTCTTTGTATTGTTTTCTTAGACTCTATTGCATTAATTTCTGCTCTAATATTTATAATTTCCTCCCTTGTATAAGCTTTTGGCTTGGCTTGCTCTTATTCTAGAAGCTTGAGGTTCAAAATTAAGTTGTTTATTTGAGCTTGCTCTGTTTTCCTGATATGGGAATTTACAGCTATAAATGTCTCTCATAGGACTGCTTTTGCTGTATCCCATAAGTTCTGATATATTTTGTTAATTATAATTTATTTGTATTTAATTCTAGAAACTGTCTAATATCTTCTTTAATTTCAACTGTGACCCATTGGTTGTTCAGGAGGGTGTTATTTAATTTCCATATGTTTATGAAGTTTTTGTGACTTCTTTTGCCATTTATATCCAATTTCATTGATACCCAATTTCATGGTGATCTGATAATATGCCTTGGAATTTCAGCTTACTTGAATTTACTCAATCATATTCTATGAGCTAGAAGGTGGTCTATTTTGGAAAACATTCTTCTATGTGTAGCTGAGGAGAATGGATATTATGATATTGTGGGATAGAACATTCTTTAGGTATCTACTAAGTCTATTTTTTTGCAAGTTTGGTTCAGTTCTAATATTTTATTAATGTTTTATCTAGTTGATCTGTCTCTGTTACAGTGGTATATTTAGGCCCTCCATTACAATTGTATTAGTGCTTATTTAACTTTTCAGGTCTGTTAATATTTGTTTTATATAGTCAGATGCACTGGTATTTGGTGCATATATATTTATGATTGTTATTGCTTCCGCTTGGAGTGTTCCCTTTACAAAGATGTAGTAACCATCTTTGTCTCTCTTAGTCTTGCCTTGAAAGCCATTTTGTCATCAAATACAATAGCCATTCTTGTTTTTTTTCAGGTTCCTGTCTCATAGAGTATTTTCTTTCATCTTTTGGCTTTCAGTCTATGAATTTCTTTTTTAATTAAATGTGTTTCTTGATCCAGGATATTGTGAGATCTTGCTTCTTGATTCATTATACCAATCTGTTTCTTTTGATTGGTAAATTGAGACCTTTGACATTGATAGTTATAACTGATATGTACTTCTTATCCTTGTCATATTATTTTCTTGTTGTTGGCTCCAGTTTTTCCCCTCTGTTTAATGCTTGCCTTGCCTGTTGGGGTTCATGGAGTTGTAATTGTTGTTATCTCTTTCTAAAATATCCTTTAGAACACTGTGCAATGCTGGTTTGATGAATTTCTTTAGGTGGTCTTTGTCATGGAAGTATCTTTATTTCTGCATCAATTTTGAAAGATAGTTTTGTGGGCTACATCAATCTGCATTAGAGTTTGTTTTCTTTTAGGGTTGGAATGCCTCATTCCAAACTCTCCTTGAGTTGAAGATTTGTGTTAGGAAGTCTGCTGTGATTCTGAGGGACTTTCCTTTATAGGTGATTTTTTTCTCTAATAGTTTTTAATATTATATTCTTGTGTTGAATTTCTAGGATCTTCATTGTTATATATCTTAGTGTAGATTTTCTTTTATCATGGCTAATTTGCATTATTTATGCCTCACTTATCTGTATGTCAAATTATTTTTCCCTGGCTGGGATGTTTTCTGCCACGATTTCTGCAAACAGGTTTTTCATGTCATTTGTGCTATCTCTTGGTTTTTCTTTGAATCCAGTCAATCTTATGTTATTCTACTTGGCATCATCTAGCAGCTTCTAAATTGATTTCTCATGTCTTTTTCCATTTTTAAGAATTTTTTCTTTTCATGATCATTAGCTGCAATCCTGTCTTCTATATCTGAGATTCTGTCTTCCCATTGGCTCATTCTGATGTGTATAGTTTACATGGCATTTTAAATCTCCTAGATATCTATTTGAAACTGTTTCAAATAGATACTTCATTTCTTATGTTGGGCTTTCATGGTTTCCATCATTTTCCTAAGCTCTTCTATTTGTTTTTATCTGTATCTGCTCTAAGCACTAAGTCACTAAGCATGTCTTTCATTATGGCCATCATTTCTGTAGTTTTCTGAGAGATTATTTCTGATTTGATTTTTTTCTAGAGCCTCATTCATCTGCTTTTTTAATTCTGCTATTACCACTTCAGAAAGCCCAGTGGGAAGTTTTTGAATTATTTCACTCATTGCTCCCTTGGTTTGCCTTTGGTAAGCTGGAAGTTTGGGGTTGCATCATGTTTAAATGCCTTCTCATTTTCTGTTTTTTAAAATTTAAATTTTGGTTTGGCGCTTATAAATTTTGTATTGCAATTAGCTTTGGTTCTAGTTTTTAGAGCCCTAAGGAAATGTCTACTTTTCAGAATTGTTTTTCAGGTGTAGGTCTGTTGAGTCTGTTGCAGTATCTTCCCTCTTTAATGTATTGCAGCTGAGAAGTTGCTATCTACTTTGCCCAGCCTCTGGTTCTTTGTCATTGTCATTGTTTATGACCCTTAGGAAATCTGAGTCTTGGTATCCTAGGAAGAACAACAGGTTATAATAATTATGTCATGTTAGCTAAAGTGATACAATCAGAAATAATAATAGCATCAAAAAGCCTAGAAAATGACAAACTGAGGTAAGAATTAATTTGCCACCTTAAACCATATGAGCTGGATTTGTGGTTATATAACAAAATCTAAAACATACCAGAAAATTTTATGCAATACATAAACCCTCATTATAATGATTTTACCCTCATTGGAGAAAACATGAAAAGAGATTGGGGGAGGAGAATAGAGAAAGAAAAGAAAAAGAAGAGATTAGAAACAAGGCTGGAGGGCAAAGGAAGGTCACACAAACTTTGGAAAACTGGTGAAGAAGACAGAAGGAAAAGAGAGAAGAAAGAAAAACAAGAACATAGTAGAACAACAACAATTTGAAAACTGGAGACATGTTCACACTCATACAAAAATAAGAACAAATAAGAAAAAACAAAACAAAACAACAAAAAGCAAGAAAAGAGAAAGAGAAAAAAAGAGAAAAAAATTTAAAAAATGTCTACTTCAAGGTGTGCCTCTGCTGCAGTTGGTAGAAAATTTGGGCAGAGTCCAGATCCAAGTCGATTTGTTCTGGTAAGCTAGCTGTAGCTTTAAGTGGGGTAGTGGATAAATTCAATGAGCCTATATCTTTTGTTCTACTAAAGGTCAGCCTGGTTTTTGACTGTGAGACTGGGACAAGGCCCATTCAGCTTGTAGCAGTCTATGTGCCTCCTGCTGTTTTGAAATAGGCTCTCTGACCTTATGTTGACTTGAACTCAGCTCCTTGGACCCAACACTGGGAGCCACTAGATGGAGCCAGTAGTTGCTCTGAGTTCCAAGCTCAGATAGGACCCTCTCCAAGATGGCTCCCAGCCAACTGCCCTCTCCTGGGGTATGGCTGAACCTGAATAACACACCAGCCACTGCATACTGTGTCCACTGCTCCGTTTCACTGAGCCTCCCTCCATGGAGGCCTCTGGGATCACCAGTAGTGACTGCAAGTTTGAACTGCCCCTCCCAAGCAGTGAGTTTGGGCTCAGGGATACAGCACCACCTCTACCTTACCTCACCTTGTCTTAGTCACTTTTCTCTTTACTGGAACAAAATACCTGACACCCAAAGTTAGAGGAAGGTTTAGTTAGCTCGCAGTTTGAAGGTTTTAGTCCATAAATTTGCTTCCTCCAAGGCAGGGTGGCATGGCAGAGTGCCAACAACTCATGGCAGCAGAAGACAGCAAAAGTAACAAGAGCAAAAGGGAGAAAAATAAGCTCCTTTCTGCTTCTTTTATTTATCAAGACTGCTGGTATTAGGACAGTGGAAATCCAGTCATTGGACACTCCAGTAATCACTCACCCTTAATCCTGGCATTGCACTACAAATCAGTCACAAACTCTAGATTCATCTGCCTCCAAAAAATCCCAACTGCCATGACTGGTTGAGGCTTTTGGGGGGCATATGGACAAAAACCATAACACACCTCCTCCTTCTTCACTGAAGTGTTTCTCTTTACTCTTCCTGTGGACTTCAATTCTTGCTTCAGATTCTTCCTGGGTCTGGGGACCCACATCACTTCTTCTTTTCTTCCTCACATTACTATATCCAGCTTCTAGATACCAAATATTGGTGAGTATCTTTCTTTGCTGCTTGCCACATTGCCTTCTTCCTGGAAGTTCTGAGAATATCATGTTTGTCTGATGCAGGACTACAGCATTTCAGTGAGGCTGTGAATCTGCAGGCTACAGAGTGCCTAGTGTCTGCTGCACCATCACCCCTCATCTATGGATTCATTACAACTTCCTGTGCGCTTTATGAGACCAGTCTATATGCTGTTGGAGAAATGTTGCCTGATAACAAGCCCTGCTCCAACCACATCACGGTCTCCACTAGGTACAAGGCTAATTTCCAATGCCACTTCATTTCTGTTTCAGAACCGACCGTCACCTCCAAGTTATCCTTTGACTATCATTCTGTACCTTTTATCTGAATGTTTCTGAGACTGAGTTGCAACTTGACATAATATTGTTTTCTCTGCAGGGATATAAATTCACTGTTCTGTAAGTTAAAATAGATTGTTTCTCCTTATAAAGAGAGCACTTTAAAGAAACTTCATTAACCGCTTGTACGTTGTAAAAAAATCTGTTTACGTATCATTTTACCCAAATGTACAATGAAGTTATTAGGAATCCATTTATTTATTTTTTAATTTCAGCCTTTAATGTGGGTGCTATTTTGTAATCATTCATGAAATTTTTGTGAAATAAAAATATGAACTAATAAATGCCTCTCTGTTCTTTCTAAACTCTTCCTAATAGAAATCACTTGTATTGTAGCCTTCTCTTCATAGGCAAGGGCTAGTTGAGAATATATTTCATGTATTGGCTTTTAATCCTCACAGTGGCCCTGGAATTGAGATCCTATTATTATTCTCATTTTAAAGATGAGAAAATGAATTCAATTAAATATCTAGACTACTAAGTGGTAGAGCTGAGGTTTGAATCCAGAAGGCCTGGGACACACACCTAATCCCAACTAGCTTTGTAGTGATTCATATTCAGGACTTCTCTTCCTTTCTGTTTCTATATTCAAAGCTCTTGTAGACAATGAGTGAATGGTATAGTAATCAATATTAATCAAATAAAGAGCACTGGATTTAATATAGGGTTATTTTAGTTCATTAAAAACAGTTTATGCTTATATTGAATAAGGGACAGAACAGGGACCAAGCATGCCCCAAGGGTGGTAAAAGCAGGTTTTACAAGGAAGTATTTCTTGTCTGTTGTTATGGATTTATCCTGTTTTTCACTGTTTTATGGATGTTTCTTGAGATGTGTAAAGTTGCTGTTGGGATATGGTCCTGATAATGAAGCCTCTCAGATTACTGTGTGGTCCCAGCTTATCTGTGGCTGCTCTGAACCTGAGTTCAGTGTTGTCTGAGTATCCAGCCCCATGATCCCACTGGGGAGGCCTAACAGTCCTATGAAGTGGGCAGACATTCACTGCAACTGTGAGCTATAACAGGAACTCGAGTATGATTTTATTGTTATTATTATACAGTAATGTGGAACAAAGACATTGGGATTTAATTCATTATTACTATACATCAATGATGTGTTTTTCATGTATAGTCATCAAGCTGTTGAATAAATCCTTTCTTATTATATTACTTTGTGGTCAAAGAATAGGTCTCAATGAACGATCCACATGTTATAGGACATAAGGAAAATTTTTTTCTTTAAAAAAAGAAACAGATTTATAATGGACAATGAACATAATAAAAGAACACATTTAATTTTTATCAGACATATTTTAAATTCCCACAGACATTACCAACTAATGCTAGCACAGGAGTGAGATGTAACACTCCACTTATATCACTCCTGTGATATCCACGCCTCTCTCAAAATATCAACCTGTGAGTTTCAGGTTTTGCCCAGCCTGAATTCACCCACCTGGCTTCTGTCAATGAGGTCAGACCAGGGTCATGTTTCCAGGCTCATACACATTCTTAGAGGAAAGCTATGGACAATTTCCCCTCCATGCAGATTGCCCTGGCTCCAGTGTGCACCTAGGCTTCCACCACAGCCTGTTGCTCTCCAACTCTCTTCCTTTGCTTGTTTTCTGGATCAGTCAAAGCTGCGATCTACTATTATTACTTAATGGTATCATAATTTCCCTGAACTTGCCAGATCTTTCTGGAATACACTTAAAGAAAGCCATCTACTGCTTCTTGTTAGTTTGCATTTATTCAAGGAATTTTGTGTCTGAGCTGGAATCCATGAGCCATACTTCCTGATCAAAGGGGAGACTTCTGGAAGGAAAGAGCCATGCAGATCCCACAGGCATTCTAGAATCAGGCTTTAAGTTATATGGAAGAGCTGATGGCTGGGTGATCAGGGGCTTAGCCACATGGACCATTGCTTTGACAATTGGGCACCTAATACTATACACGCATGAGATACCATTTGTCCTGTTGTGACTGCCTCCATGTTTTAAACAGATTTAAAATGTTTACCCTTCATGGTCCTTTTGATATGGGGAAGGGCTAGAAGTTTCAGTGACAGATCCAGTGAATTACATAGACATAGCATGCTGTTACAAGACTGCATTTCCACTGGATGACATTCAGCAGCAGCACTCACCAGGGGAGAAACATGGGATAAGTGGGTTCAAAGTGAGATGGAGTATTTGAGGGGCATTAAGGGCAATGTCTTTCATTTAAAAAATTTTAAACTGTCATCTTGTGTTTTGATCACCTCTTTGCACAGTTCCTTTCCTCCAGCTTCATCTTGCAGGCAGCTCCAGAAGTGAGGAGAAGGGGAGCATCAATCTCCACTGAACAAACACAGCACAGTAAACAGCAGAGCTGAAGTACTTTGCACTCCTGTAGATACACAGGAAGCTTTTGATAGCTCTGACATTTTGAGGATCCAGATCCTTTAGAAGTCTAAAGAGAAGCTATATTTTCTCTACTGTCTTCTCTGTGCACAGCATTTTGAAAAGTGTGCCTGAGCATGCTGAGACACTCCAATACCCATCTACCAATCTGGTTCTGTGGCCCAAGCTCAGTGTTATGTAACAGCCTAGACTCAGATTAGGAGAACTGTCAGTAGCTCACTAAGCAGGGGTATCATCATCAGGAGGAAGAAACCACATGTCTCTATCTTGGTTCTCTTCTCTCAATTCCCTGATTTGCAATCTGAAATGGTCCCTGAAGAGGGGTGAGGAATGCAAATTTGATGCCTAAGTGCCATGTGAAAAATATATGCCAAGCCTTCAATGCACACGCTTCACCATAGGCAAATTAAGCAGGAAAGCAACATGGTTGTTTGTGTCAAGTGCTATATCAAAGCTATTTTATTTGTAGTGATGGCCAAGAAGAAAGTGGATGAAAGTTATGAAGCTTTTCATTAGTCATCAGGTAAGAGTCCACTTTAAGAATAATGATGAATGGCAGTCTGCATTTGAAGCATAATTTATTGGTGCCTTGGAATTGTAAAGATGAAATACTACAGGTGGGATGGCTGAAATAGTAGAAGTGTGTTGTCTTATTTTTCTAAAGGTTGGAAGTCCAACATCAAGGTATCAGCAGTTTTGGTTCCTCTTGTGTCTTCTCTTCTTGGCTTATTGACATGTGTCTTCTCCCCATGTCTTCACATGGTCTTTGCTTTGCCCTTGTGTTCTAGTATCTTTGCATCAGTGATGTATACTAAGACCCTATGACCTCATTTTATTTTAATCACCCTTTGAAAAATCCTGTCTCTACATATTCACATGCTTAAGTATGAAAATTACAACATAAGAAATTTGGAGGAACACAATTCAGCCTATAAAAATGTGTGTGGTTGTGTTTCCATACTAATTCCTCAGGAAATATTATTCAGTTAAGGTGTTTAGGAAACACCTTCTAAATCCTACACAGTATTCTACTGTGAATTAAACAAACACACAAATATGGCCCTTTTCTCTGAGAATATCCCCACAGCCACCCTATGCTGGATCCCTCCACCCCAAGGGTCTTCTCTCTTCCTAGAGATTGGGCACCCAGATTCCCTTCCTGTCTTTGGTAGACCAGGTGGTGAGACATCCAGCAAGATTCTCCTTATTCCTCTCAAGAAGGACAAAAATAAGGTCAAAGTGGACCTTATATATGCAGGAATTACTTTATTACAGAAGTTTCTTTAAAATCTTGTGTAATGACATTTTGGTGTAAATGATAAATGGTTATTTGAAAAATGCTGGAAAATATGGACAAAATAATATGGTGGAAAAAAATCAAGTGTGTTAGCTGTGTTTAGCAGTAAAAATGGTTCAGTTATTTTGGCAGTGGGTGTTGCCTCAGTCTTCATTGCCATGGGATGTGAACAGACAATCTCTTTTGAAAATTCACACAAGCATTTATATATATTTCCCAGTGAGCAGGCTGCCTACTCTGCATGCCATCCTGCATTCTTCAGGTAGCATTTCCATGTACTTAAAAATATCTTTAAAAATTTTAAATTTTAGTGAATATATAATATTGTATTTTAAGAATATAGTATAATTATTTGGTTCTTGTATTTGGTGTTGAATATTTTTATGTTTTATGTTTATTGTTATCAATGGTTATGAATATTTTTATGTTTTATGTTATGTTGAATATTTTATGTTATCCACACAACCAGAGTAAACCTCGTTGTCCATAGATCATTGAAGCTATATTATTTATTAGGATATATCCCTAGAAAAAGGGTAATTAAGTTAAGCTATATTATTTATTAGGATATATTCCCAGAAAAGAGATAGCTAAGTTAAGGAGCATAGATAACATTATATTTATTGTTACTCAGTCGAAGTCACTTTCTGGGGATTCTGTATCAATTTAGACTACTACCACGAGTGAAAGAGACTGTCTACCTACCAGAAATTCTAGGAGATATAGGGGTTTAAAAAATATAAAATAAAAAAGGTTGAAAATTTGTTAGGCAAAAGATAATACCCAGTGTTTTGCAAAATTTGAAGTTATTTTCTTTTGCCAGTGCATTGAGGAATTTTTAATTGACTTTTTAGTCTCTACATTTCTTTTCCTATGAGTAATCTGTTGGCTGCTTTTCCATTGGACTCAAATTGCCTGTGATCTTTATGACATATAATTTCTTAAATTTTTATATACCTCTAATTACTTTCCAATAATATTTTTCTTACTTATTTAATCTTTTCACTTTATTCAAGTGTATGAAATTCCAAGATAGCATGTATGATTGACCTTGGCAGTGACCTCAGAAGATTGGCCTTGGCTGGCCAGGTACTTGGCTGTAATAGCTGGTGGGACCTGCCAGGACCACTGCAAATAAGTATTAGTGACCAGGAGACAGGTCAGTGACTTCGTGATGCTGTTGCTGATCCTGAGTAGTCATCAAAATAGAAGTCATCAAACAGCTGTACTTTATTTTATTTTATATTTTCTCCTAGTGATTATTTATTTACTTTGAAAGTTCTTTTTGCTTTCTGATAGCATCTGAATGTTCCTTTTAAACAAATAAACAAACAAACAATTTTTGTTGCTATTTTTAGTGTGTCAGGTTTTTATATTTTCTATTTAATTCTTCAATTTATTTTGGGTATAGTATGAATTAAGGTTATTAATTAATTCTTCTCCCAACTAAGCCCACAAACTTTTCAACATATTTCTTTCTACCCACTAAGTGTTTCTCTATTAGCATTTACTTCTGGAAAATGAGTCTTTTCCAAGGACTAATTTACTCTTCTGCCAGTATCACAGAATTTTAATTCCTGTAGATCTCCCAGGGCTAACTTTCCCGCCTTATTTACTCATATTTTCTTCCTTGGAAACTTGTATTTCCCCTGTGAATCATCCAGTCATTGGTGAGATTATATTCTTGCCATCTGACAACAGATGAGAATTCTGACCAAATGCCAATAAGGACCTGATATAAAATGTTATAAAATGGGATGAGGCAAGAGTTCAGGGTAGATGTGGGCTGAAACAGCCAGGTGGAATGGAGTTGTTGAAATTTCTGTTTATGAGGACCTTCATCATTTCTATCTCTTGATTCTGAGGGCCATCAACAACTGGATTTTCACTTTGTTGCTTTATTTTTCTTGCCTATTTGTTGATTCCTATCTCACAGTAGTTATATTCCATGCGTACTATCAAGTTCCTCAAATTTGTTCACTTACTTTTGAGTTGCTTGACATTCGTACTTTAGCACTGTTTATTAGATATTTTTCTAAAATGGAATGTTCTAGAATGTGTTCTGTCTCATGCAGTACCCTGAAACACATGTGGCTGCTCAGCATTTGAAATGAATGCAATTAAACCAGTGAATTTTACTTTAATTTTTTAAACTTAACTTTAAACAACCACATGTGATTAACAACCATCACCTTAATAACAAGGACTTGATCCCTATCCCAGCTACCATGACTGGTTCCTGCAAAGAGCCATCATCACAGAACTCAAGCAAACTAATTAAAATGGTAGAGAAGCTCTGTTGGTTTGAGGCTATTAGAGTAATTCTATCATGCTGCTAGAAAGAATACCAGTCTTGACTTAAAGCATTATGATTTTCCAGGCATACCTAGGTCACTCACTTAAGGAAGGATGTAGACAGATACCAACTTTGCTTAGATGGGTGCAGATGAACACAAACGCAGTCATTATCAGCACTACCTGCAGGTGCTTTCACTGCTTGTATCCATCTCCCTTCCATTGTTTTCCTATTCCACAGAAATCTGGCTTCTATTCCAAGCTCTTTAAGAAAAAACATTCATCAGATGTTTTGGAAGCAGAATAAGAACATTTACAGAAAACTAAAGTTGCAAGCACCGTGATCTTTCTTAGGCTCTCATCTGGATCCCTGTGGCCTTCTGTCTTCCCTGCACCCAGATCTGGATGCACTGTGTATGTTATTTCCTGTACTAGACCCTGCCTGGCTTCAGGCTCTGCTGCATGGTTCTGAGAACAGGTAGGATTCCCAGGTGGACTCCTTGCTCCATGGTGCCCAGTTTCACACCACCCCTCATGTAAAAGTTTTCCATTGCAGGTAGGGAAAACAAAAACAACTAGAACTCTTCCCTAAGCCCTCAGGGTTGTCCGAGATCTGGGTTTTCATGTGGTCAATCTTGTGACTGCTCAGCTTTCCTCATTGATTATCCTCCTGAAGGCTAATGGCAGCCTTGTTTCCTGCTCTCTGTCCACCATTGCACACAGACCTCTCATGGCTCTCAGTAGTTCTCAAGGGCAGGCTGGGCTCTGCTCAGCTAACTGCTGTTCATGCCTTTATGACATGCAGATTCATCCTAGGTGAGCAGCTGCCTGAGGATTCCACCTGGTTGACCCAGGGAAATGTTCATCTTTCCTTTTTACATTTTTTCCATCAGATATGGTTTGGTTTGATTCAGAGATCAGCCACTGACAGTCAATACAGTGTAGTTATTTAGTATTCACAGGCTTTTTACAAAGTCTTGAGATGCTTGATATATTTATAACCAGGGGCATATTATGACAGGAATGGCATATAAATGACATTTACAAGAAAATGTTTTCAAATTTAATAAAACTCCTTGACACAATTTTATCTGAGACATTACAGTTAATAGGCGCAGGTGCTCCTATGGTCATGAGTACTTTGCTTTTTCTAATGGAACCCGTTTTATGGCTGTCCCTCTGCTGTTTGCCAGCTGCCCCCTGCTCTTGTTACCCATCCTGGCCAACGGGAGTTGTGAATGCAGAACGAACTTCCCAGAAAAGAAACTGTCTGAGTTGAGATGTATGTCAAGTAACTTTTCCAAGAAAAATCTACTATGGAGAAAAATACAGCTCTTGAACCCAGATTTGGGGGTTGTAAATCCAGAAGTTTCCAAACTGTACAAACTGCTCCTGATTTTATATTGTGAACTATTATTTCAGATTCTCTATCAAAAGAAACTCCCACAAATGAGAAGGGATATTCTAAATATGGTAGGTAGTTCAATATGTGTATATTTGTAAAATGGTCACAAAAAATGTACTCACAAATATGGGACATTAGCTGCATTTAGAGGATAAATGTGTTTGAGGAAAAAGAAAAGTGTATATATTTATATACAAAAGAAAAGCAATATTTATATGAAATTGTTTTGTGTAAGTAAATATACTGGTAAAAATTTTTAAAGTAATTTAACCTTTAAAAGAGAATATTTCCATTGTGTGAATTGTTTTAATTCTTTAGTTTCCTTTCCACTTATGTGGCAATAAGCTCATTTTATGTATGTCAAGATTCTTTTTTTTTATTTTAAAGAGAATAAAACAAGAGGACAGAACAAAGCAGATCAGAACAGAACAACATAGGCAACACAGCACTTTATAACAACTGGATATGAACAGTAGCTACCATAATGTCTCTTTTTTTGCAATAGTTGAGCATGGCTTCAAATGCAATAATATCAAACATAACAAAATAGAATAAAACCATTCAAAAGAATGAAAGAATTACAGGGTATTCTGAACCGAATAACAGAAAGTAATCAATGGCTGCTATAATATCTCTTTTTCCATAAAAATGTTTATACTATCACATATATTAAAATCCCAAGAAGACACAACATGATAGAACCGATGATAATTGAAGAATAAAAGCATGCTAGGACTTCAAAGTAAGACGATATTAAATCAGCAATGGCTGCTATAATGTTTTGTTTTCTTCAAAACAGCTGTTCATACCATCACACATAATAAAGTCAAACAGAACAGAATAAAACCATTCCAATTGATGAATGAAAACATTAAAAGGATTCAAAGCTGTGTAATGGGGAATCATTATTACCATAAAATCTTATGTACTCTTGCCAATTCTCACACTAGGGAGACTATATAGTATTTACACATGTGAGTTTGGTTTACTTCGCTTACTCATGGTCTCATACTCATCGTCTCAAGTTACATCCATTTATTTATAAATATCTCAATGTGATCATTCTTTATAGCTGAGTAGTACTCCATTGTATAAAAATACCACAACTTTTTTATCCATTCCTCAGTTGATGGGCACTTAAGTTGTTTCCAAGATCTGGCTGCTATTACAAATTGTGCTGCTATAAACATGGGTGCACATATATCACTGTGGTATGATGTTTTCAGTTCTTCTGGGAACATGCCTAGAAGTGGAATAGCTGGATCAAATGGGACTTCAAAACTGAGCTTTTTGAGGAATCTCCTTACTGACCTCCATAGTGGTTGCCAGTCTACACTCCCACCAACAGTGCAAAGAGTTACTTTTTCCCCACAGCCTCTCCAGCATTTGTTGTTGGTAGTTTTTTTATCCTGGCCATTCTTTCTGGAGTGAGATGGAATCTCAGTGTGGTTTTAATTTGAATTTCTCTAATGACTAATGATGATGAACATTTTTTCAAGTATTTATTTGCCATTCATATTTCTTTATCTGAGAACTGTATATTCATCTCAGATGCCCATTTTTGGATTGAATCTTTGAATTTCAAGGGTCTGATTTTTTAAAAATTCTTTATAAGTTCTAGACAGAAGTCCTTTGTCTGAGGGACAGTTCACTAAGATTTTTTCCCAGTTTGTGGGTTTTCTTTTCACTCTGCTGGAAATCTCTTTTGACATGCAGAAACTTATTAAAAAGATATGGTCCCAGTTATTGATTCTGGGAAGTATATCTCATGCAGTTTGATTCTTATTCATGAATTCTCTACCTACCTCTATGTCTTCAAGATTTTTACCTACTTTATCTTCCAACAGATTTAGTGTTTCTGTTTTAAGATTTAGATCTTTGATCCATTTAGATTTTAATTAAGTACATGGTGATAGGCTTGGGTCTAGTTTTAGTTTTCAGCATATGGAGAGCCAGTTTTTCCAGCACCATTTGTTAAAGAGATTATCATTCTTCTAGCGAACATGTTTGGCCCCTTTATCAAAGATAAGGTGGTTGAGTGAGTTTGTGGTTGTGGTTGTATCTTCCAATTTATTCCATTGATCTTCAGATCTGTTTTTATTCCAGTACTATGTTGATTTTATTACTGTAGCTTTGTAGTATAACTTCAAGTCAGGGATTGTGATGCCTCCTGCCTTGCCTTTGCTGCTTAGAATTGCCTTTGCTATTCTAGGTCTCTTCTGGTTCCAGATGAATTTTAGCAGTGATTTCTCTAAATCTATGAGGTATGTTATTGGTATTTTCATTGGGATTACATTGAATCTGTATAACAATTTTGGGAGAATGGCCATTTTCACAATATTTATTCTTCCTATCCATGAACAAGGGATATCTTTCCATTTTCTGAAGTCCTCTTAAATTTCCTTTTTCAGGGTATTATAATTTTCCCTGTATAGCTCTTTTACTTCTTTCTTGAGATTAATTCCTAAGTATTTCATTTTTTTGGATGCTAGTGTGAAGGGTGTGGCTTCTCTTACTTCTCTCTCAGTGCTTTGTTGTTAGTGTACAGGGATGCTATCAATTTTTGAGTATTGACTTTGTATCCAGCCACATTGCTGAATTTATTTATTACATCTAGGAGTCTTTCAATAGAGTTTTGGGGGTCTTCTATGTAAAATATCATGTCATCTGCATATAATGATAATTTAACTTCCTCTTTTCCTATCTTTACTCCTTTTATTTCTCTCTCTTGTCTAATTGCTCTGGCTAGTATTTCCAGTACTATGTTGAATAGGAGTGGTGATAAGGGACATCCTTGTGCCTGATTTTAAGATAAAGGCTTTCAGTTTTTGGCCATTTAATATGATGCTGCCTATTGGTTTGTCATAGATGGACTTTATCATTTTGAGTAAAGACCATCTATTCCAATTTTCTGTAAAGTTCTTATCATGAATGAGTGTTGGACCTTATCAAAGTCTTTTTCTGCATCTATAGAGATGATCATGTGGTTCTTACTTTTGGCTCTATTAATATGGTTGATTACATTTATTGATTTACATATATTGAACTATCCCTGCATATCTGGGGTGAATCCCACTTTGTCATGGTATATAATCTCCTTGACAATTTGTTGCATCTTGTTTGCCAATATTTTGTTGAGAATTTTTGCATCTATGTTCATTAGGAAGATTGGCCTATAGTTCTCTTTTTTAGTTGGGTCCTTCAAAGGTTTTGGTACTAGAATAACATTTGCTTCCAGAAATGACTTAGGAAGAATTGCTTCCTTTTTGATTTCATTGAAGAGTTTGAGGAGTGTTGGAATTAAGTCTTCTTTCTATTTCTTGTAGAATTCCGCAGTGAATCCATTTGGGCCTGGGCTCTTCTGTGTTGGCAAGGACTTAATTACATTTTCAATTTTATTAATAGAAATTGGGTTATTCAGCAATTTTACATTTTCCTGACCCAGCTTTGGTAGTTCATATGTTTCTAGGAATCTTTGCATTTCTTCTATGTTGTCGAACCTATGAGAGTAGAGGTTTTTGAAATAGGTGCTGATGATCTTCTGTATTTCCACAGAGTAATTTCACCTTTTTCATTCCTTATTGCATGAATTTGAGTTTTTTTCTTTCCTTTTTAAAATAAAGTTGGCCAGGGGCTTATCAATGTTATATATTCTTTCAAAGAACCAACTCTTTGAATCATTGATTCTTTGTATTGTTTTCTTAGTCTCTATTGCATTAATTTCTGCTCTGATCTTTACAATTTCCTTCCTTCTTTTGGCTTTGGGCTTGGCTTGCTCTTCTTTTTCTAGATGTTTGAGTTGTAGCATCAGGTTGTTTATTTGTGTTTGTTCTGTCTTCTTGATGTGGGAACTCAGTGCAAGAAATTTTCCTCTGAGGACTGCTTTCATTGCATCCCACAAATTCTGATAAGTTGTATTTGTATTTTTGTTTGCTTGTAGATTTTGCTTAATTTCTTCTTTAATTTCCTCTGTGACCCACTGATTGCTCAAGAGTGTATTATTCAGTTTCCATGTGTTTATGGGGGTTTTGTAGTTTCTTTTATCACTAATTCCTAGTTTCATGGCACTATGATCCGATAACATGCGTGGGATAATTTCAATTCTTTTGCATTTACTTAAATATGTTCTGTGGGCTAGTATATGGTCTTATTTTAAAGAATGTCCCATGTACTGCTGAGAAGAATGTATATTCTGATGTTGTTGGATGGAATACTCTGTATATGTCTATCAAGTCCATTTGTTCACAGGTGTGATTAAGTTCTGTTACGTCTTTGACGATTTTCTGTCTACTTGATCTGTCCCTTTGTGTCAGTGGCATGTTAAGGTCTCCTGTTATAATTGTGTTATTGCTTATTTGATTTTTCTTTTCTGTTAATACTTGCTTTGTATAGCTGGGTGCTCAGGAATTAGGTGCATATATATTTAAGATTGTTATCTCTTCCTCTTGAAGTTTTCCCCTAAGTAGTATGTAGTGACTTTCTTTATCTCTTTGGATCATTCTTGGTTTGAAGTTTCCATTGTCTTCAAACAGAATGGCTACCCCCACTTTTTTTTTGTTTTCTGTTGCATGAAGTATTGTTTTCCACCTTTGACTTTTAGTCTATGAGTTTCCTTTTTTGGTTAGATAGGTTTCTTGTAGACAGCATATGGTTGGATGTTGTTTCTTGATCCATTCTGCCAGTCTGTTTCTTTGAATTGGTGAATTGAGGCCATTTACACTAATGATTATAACTGTTATATATTGGTTTATTATTGACATATTATCCTTCTGATGTTGTATCTTTACCTTTTCATTCTGTTTAATTGTCTGCCTTGCTTAGTGGTTTTTTCCTATGTGTATCTAGAATGTCTCTCAGTATTCTTTGTAGGGTTGGTTTGGTGGTCATGAAGTTCTTCAGCTGTTCTTTTCCATGAAAGTATCCTATTTCTCCATCCATTTTGAAGGACAGTTTTGCAGGGTACATCAGTCTGGTTTGGAAGTGGTTTTCCTTTAGGATCTGAAATACTTCACTCCATGCTCTTCTTGATTTCATTGTTTGTGTTGAGAAGTCTGCTGTGATTCTGATAGGTTTTCCTTTATAGGTGATCTGTCTTTTCTCTCTAATAGCTTTTAGTATTCTGTTCTTATGTTGGATTTCTGGGATGGTGATTATTGTATGTCTGGGTATAGTTTTATTTTAGTTATGGCTATTTGGAGTTCTATATGCTTCACTAATCCATATGTCAGTTTCCATTGTCATGTTTTGGAAGTTTTCAGCAATTACATCTGTAAATAGCCTCTTGATATTATTTGGGCTGTCTGCTTCTTTTTCATTTACCCCTGTTAATCTTATGTTGTTTTTCTTTGCATCATCTTTCAGCTGTTGAATTGTTATTTCCTGATTCCTTGTTATTTTTAAAAGATCTTTCCTTTCCTGTTCACTAGCTGCAATCTTATCTTTGAGGTCTGAACTTGTATCTTCACTTTCATTGAGGTGGTTTTGGCAACTTTCAATAGAATTTTTGATTTCCTGCATATGTCTTTGAATCTGCTTCATGCATTCTGTTTGTTTCTTACAGTGTTCATTTAGGGATTCTATCTCTTTGCTTTGTTCCTCTGATATTTTAGCTGTGTCTTCACTGGATGTGTTCTGTATTTCTTTGACTACTTTTTTCATTTCTTATTTTACTGGGCAATTACTTCTGATTTGAGTTTCTCCATAGCTTCCCTGAGTTGCTTCTTTATTTCAGTTGATATCATTTCAGTCATTTGAGGTATATGGCTTCTATTTTCTTCTATGTACATGGCTCCTAGGCTTTCTTGGGATGGGCTGGAGATTTGAGATTGCCTTTTTGTCTTTCATTTTGTCATTTTCCTATATTTCCTTGCTTTGAGTGGTGTTTCAAAGCTTCCTCTGGGCATGTTGGAAATCACCTCCTGTGCCCTTAGCTCCTCGGACTGAATGAAGTTCACTGAGCTTGGCCCAGTCAGGCCTGAAGGACTTCCTGAGCCCAGTCCAGTGCTTTAGGGAATTGGGCGGGAACTCAACCACTGTGAGCACTGGTCTCAAACTCTCCCTGGGCCAGTGCCACAGGGCTGAAAGTCCCCCTGTGTGGTCTCAGCCTCTTGATCTGAAAGAAGGCTGCTGGGCATTGTGCACTGAGAGTCCCGGAACCTCTGGGGCCCAGTTCAGTGTCCTAGGGAGCTGGATAGGAACTCAATCAGTAGGAGTGCAGGTCTCAAACTCTCCCCTGGCTAGTGCTGGAGCACTAGGACTCACCTTGTGCGGTCCTGACTCCCCCGCAGTTTCTTGGCTCCCTGAATTGAAAGATGGAAGCTGGGCATGGTGTACTGAGGCCTGCAGAACCTCCGGGACTCAGACTTGTGTCCTAGGGATCTGACTAGGAACTCAACTGCTGGGAGTGCAGGTCTCAAACTCTCCCTGGGCCAGTGCCACGGGGCTAAGAGTCCCCCTGCACAGTCTCAGCCTCCCAAACTGAAAGAAGCCCACTGAGCGTGGTGCACTGAGGCCCCTGGAACCTTCATGACCCAGTCCAGTGTCCTAGTATGTCAAGATTCTTTAAGCTTGAAGTCAATCAAAGCATTTTAATGAAAATTAGTAATATTTATGTCCTAATTAAGATTTTGCAATATTGTCGTATCCATCTGAAGTTGGCTCCTTATTTTCAAGCAAGATTGAACATGTAACCATATCAACACTTAACACGATGGCAATAGCAGACACACACATGGGGAGGGGTTGGGCGTGGGTGTGGGGTTAGGGGTGGGGGTGGGGCCCACAGGGAGGAGCCCAGGATGGCAGATTTGCAGGGTTTTTCATGGAGCAGGGGAAGCCCCATTGATTTGTTCTGGCTCAGCAGTGAGCCCAGCCCTATAGCAGCGGCTCTGGGTCCTGTAATGTGTGGGGGGAAAGATTAATTCTCCTGTAGAAACATCACTTTCTCACTGGGGTTTGCTCCCTTTCTTTGCCTGTAGCTGTGAAGCCTTCAATTTGCCAAAATTCCACACACAACACTTCCATTTATCCTGAAACTAAATCAGTTTGGGGCTAAACATATTTTAAAATGTCAGCCTACTTATTTAGTCCATAGGATGAGAAATGCGAGATTCTCTGAAAATGCCATGTTTCGCTTGGATTTTGTCCTGGAATGTGGAGTGGAACAAAAGTTAAATCCTCTTGAGGAGCTACGAAGATGAAAGGAGAAAGTGTGAGGAACAGTAATTGATAAACACAGATAGGCTACATATTAATGGGTTTCATGATTGTTTATATTGATCATTACTCTTATTATTGCAATTATCAGATCATATGGCAGGAGGCATATTAAATTTAGAAGATATGAAATCTGAACAAAGTACGATCTTTCTCTAAATACACAAAGTGAAGAGCATGCATAAATATCAACACCAAAATAAAAAAAAAATAGAATTAGAAAGGATTAACTACTCTTTAATAGGAATCAACACAAGGAAGATCAGGCTGTTGGTTGATTGACCCGATATTTTCATTTTGGTTATTTCCCTTTTTGTTCTGCTTTGGAAAAACCTCACTGTGTACCTATCTGCTCTCAGAATTGATCACCCTTCATGAAGATGGTGCCAGAGTCTGTGATACCCTGGATGGGCCCACTGAGGTCAGAGTCAACTAGGAAGAAACTGGCAGATACAGAGTTCACTAAATTTAGGACAGTGGCTTTTCCCCCTATTTTATGATCATGAGTAACTGTTGCACTATATGTTTAGTGTTGAGTTACTTGAAATAGTTTTCAATAAAAAAGCAAAATGTTATTCTTGTATGCTCATGGATTTAAATTTGCTTTCCATGTTTTTTGTGACTTGAAGCAGCTTTGTTTGTGGAATTTAAGCCTCTCAAGCTTGACAGAGCCAAATCACTACCACTCCCCATTCATTAAGATAGGATTTTCTCCACTCAGCTCTGAAAGTCTTTTTACTGGAAAAATAAGAACAGACATGCAACATAAAGTGATCAGAAGTCCTTCAGTGTGGCTGAAAATCTTCCCCATCAGAAGTATTTGCTGGTGTTTGTGCAAATCCCCCCTCCTGTGGCTGGAAAGCCAGTGGCTGGGTTGGACCTGCCAGCCCTGTGTAGAAGAATGGCTCACAACCAATAGCACTGAACATAAGTCACAAGCAGAAGGCAATGACTAGGATTAAGGAGAGGTTTCACGTTCATGGACTTAATGCAAAGTTGAGTGAAATAAATGGTAAAGTGAGCAAAGTTAATTAGGAAAAAGATGAGCATGTGGAGCAGACAGGAATTCAGAATGAGTTTTTTCTTTTATTTTTTCATTTGCTTTCTCCTTATGTTTTCTCACTGAGTAAAAACTGTGTTTATGGTGTGCAAAAACAAGAACCTGTTTTAGTTACTTTTCTTGCTGCTGAGACAAAAATGCCTGATAAATTTAAGGGAGGAAAAGCTTATTTAGCTCACAGTTTGTAGAGGTTTCAGTCGATAATCAGCTGACTCCAAGGTAGGGTGGCTTGCCAGACAGGCATCACAGAGGAGAGACAGTTCATGGTGAGTAGCAGGTAACAAAACAACAAGGGAAAAGCTTTCTATCTTTTATGTTTTATCAAGCCTACTTAGGACAGGTAGCACTCACACCCTTGACTCTGGTACTCTTGATCCTAGCATTGCACCTGGTACTCTTGATCCCAGCATCACACACTCTAGATCCAGCCAACCTGAAAAAGCCCCACCTATGACCTCATGAGTCTTTGGCAGGACATCTAGACACAAGCCATAACACAGTCTAATACCATACCTTTCTTCATATACTTCCTATTTTTTTTGGCAATGAGAACATTAACATTCTAATTTCTTGGGAATTTTCAAAATTACAATATATTATTATTAGCAAAGCAACCCCTCTGGTACAGAATCACGCTTTTTCTCATCTGGAAAACTAGAATATCATGTTCTCTTATCTTGCAGCATTCTGTGAAGATCAAACAAAACTACATGAGTGAGAGTGTCTTACAAACTCTGTGAAGCCTTTGGAATTCTAATTATTATTTATTATCAGTAGACAAGCAAGAGAAGTCAAATGACTTTAACAGCAATCTGAGGGCTTTTGAAAGATTTAAGGCTCTATTCATCAATACAGGTTATAGAAAAATGATACTGTATATGTCAGGGAAGAGTCACTACATGTAAAAGTCAGTGTGTGTAGTCATGGCTATAAAGTACTGGGGACCTCCATGATTTCTTAGTTTTCAAACTCACTCCTTTGGGACTTTGTGCCTTGGTACTACTTTGCATTCAAGGCTAGATGAAGGATCCAGTTCTTGACTTTTAGCTATGATAGCTATATCAGAGTACTCTGCCTATAAGGATGTTTTAAAATTTATGCAAAATGTTCCCACTGTTCCCAGAGAGAACAATCGTAGTACAATGACATCTCCAGAAAGAAGCTATGCAAGCAGCATTCATAGTATCTTCAAATTTATTTCTGAACAAACTTTCTAATTCTGAAAATCAGTAATCAATCATGTCATATCAGTGAAATGTACTTGTATTTTACTTACGATGCTAAATAGAATCTTCCCATCATAACAATGAGGACATAGAAAATAATATTCGGTGTCATTATAAATATAATTTCCAGGGATTTTCTCTTTCAGAATGTGTTTCATCGTTTTCATGCCATGAGACCTACTGGTTTAAGCCACCCACACAAATCATGGGCAGTTTTCATCATTAGAAAATGGTAAAAACAGAAACTAGAACTCTATTTAAAAATTAAGGTGCTTCTACCACAGTTTATTTTTTTCCAGCATGAGACTCTGGAACCTGATTGAAAGTCAGTTGTGAATTACATCCAAAATGCTCCATCTTGGGGGATCTTTGGAAATAGTGTCCATTTCTGTGCCTGAAATGTTCAGCATTAGCTTACCATGGTACCCAGAATATCCAGTGCAGCAGGGGTGTGGTACCAGTGTAATAGTAACAAGAAATTTGTTAAAGACACAAATCCTACTATCAGTCATTTGTGTCTCATCTTTATTTAGTTTCCCAGTGTGGCTGTTTTACTTACAAAGACTCGGAACATACTTTTGAGGGTAAACAGGGTGGAAGCAGTGACTGAGATGGGTAGCCTTCAGTGGGAGCTATCTAAGCAGTTAACAAACTGCTTCCTGCCCTGGGTGTCTTTGACCAGTGCTAATCCTGTGAGGGATGATGGCATTGAGTATGAAATGTCTTGTAACTGTACACAAGCAATAGAACCAGAGTAAAAACACTTGAGATCTCTTGATGCTAACCTTAGCGCTGTTCAGCTTTTCTGTCTTAAAGAATGCTGGCTGAAATAGTAATTTCAGAACATGGCAAGGTGAGATAAGGGGGTGCAAACACACATGCTTTGGTGCTTGCTTTGCTGAGGGCCACACTGCTAGCGCAGATACGGAGAGAGAGGTCTGTTCTCCAGTGATCACATGGTCCTTGCTTCTGGGACTGGCCATAAGCCAAACAGGGAGAACAATAAAGCAAACTTCCTAATAAGAGAAGGAAATGGTCTTCCAGGAGGGACTTAGGAGAATCTTCTGCCTGGTTGAATTTTACTATACATTGCTAGTTGTAATTTTTAATTTGTCTGTTTAAGAATTTTACAGACTGAATGTATAAAACCCTAACATAGTACATTTATATAGCAACTATGTCTAGCTTAATTTTTATGTTTCTGCCACATGCCAGGAGTTGCTCACATTTTTACAGGAAATATGCTCCTAGGATCCAAGTCTGGCAATGAAGAAGGTTAAATTATGAATACCTGTTTGTGCAAAAGCTTCTATTGTGCTCAGCTGGAAAGGAACATCTCTTTGTTCTAATCAGTGTCACCAGCAAAGCCATAAAAAGCAACAATATATAAAAAGTGTCATAGATTTGGCTCTGGTAACTTAATTAATTTAGTCCATTTGAGAGGAGATGACAAGGCTTTTTTTCTTCATAAACCTTCATTGATCCTCTTAAAATAATGCTGACACAAGAGGAAGTAATTCAAATTGATGGCAGATAAAGTTGTAGTTCAGGTCAAGATTTCTGAAACAATTTAGGCCGTAATCAGTATTAAGCCACTCCGATTTAATGATGCTCACTTCTATTAACAGTAAACAAATCCAGGCGTTGCTTTTACTGGGGACTTAAAAGTCACGAGTGTAAACTTTTGGAACCATTTCTCTCAGTCTCTTTGAAACGTTGTGTGTGCCAACTGCAGGTTTTGTTTGCTGAGCTCTGCAAAGACACAGATCAGAGTCTGACAGAGGGCAGTGTAGGTTTTTGGGAAACCAAGCAACAAAACCAGAAAACAGAAAGCACCGAGTCTTCCTCACAGTAAGAGATGCATGGTGAGAGTCAAGGATTTGGTCTCACATGGCTACTATATCTATCTTCACAGAATAAGATTGACCACAAATTATGTTCCTTCCCCTGCTCTGCAGGCACTGACAGCCCCAGCCTGATCCAGGAGGAGGCAGGAAATTTTGTCTCCAGCACCAGCTAATGAAGGTCCCAAATATGTCCCCTCCTGCTTCCAACTCACCCCAAAAAGTTTCTTCTGAAATATTTTAAGTGAAATAAATATTTAATATTATTTCATGTTAAACATAGATGGACTTTTAAAAAATGTAAGCACCCATCAGTATCAGGTTTGACTAAAGTAACAAAACTCTTTATTATCTAATAAGCTTCCAAATATATAAACAACCCTAGGTATCCACCCACAAGCCACTTTCAATAATTGTAATTCATGTCAACTTGTTTCATCTGAAACCCTGTAAAAGCCCTGGAATTATTTTGAAGAAAATGTCAGACTTGATATCATTTTGTTATAAATAATTCAGTCTGGGTCTCTATAATATAGACTCTTTTAAAATATAACAATTCCATTATCACACCTGAGGAAGTTCACAAAGATAACTATCTACTAAATATATTCATTTGAAGAGGGCTAAATGGTCTGGTTGTTCCAGGTGTGGTGGTGGAGCCCAGTATCCCCAACTCTTAGAGAAGTTCCTAAGTTTAAGCTCAGCTGGAGCAATTTAGAGACTTACTGAGATCTTTTCTGACCAAATGAAAAACGACCCAATATAGCTCAGTGTGAAGGTCTTGAATTCAGTCCCCATTACACTAAAAAATCATCAGATTATAAATCTGTGACATGCAGATGAATCCATGGGTATATTCACATACAGATGTGTATGCACTTGGAGCTTAAATTCAAACTCAATGCATTCCAAACTTTATGAATCTATCATTTTAGTCTCTTTAATCTCCATGTTCTCTCTTCTTTTCATATTTAAAGTTGCAACAAACCAGACTTCTTATTCCATAGAAGATGTTGGGTGTTGATGGCTACGCATCCATGATATCTACTGGCCTTTTCATGGTCCCGTGTGTGTCCCTGGTCACTGGTAAGGAGAAATGCACCTGCACCATGCATTGTTTGCCATCAGTATACATGACTATCCACCACCCGAAGTGTGACTTCTGTGACTAAGAAAATGAACTTTCCGTTTTATTTAATTTAAATTAATGTAAATTTAAAAACAGATACTCTAGGTACTGGAAGACTTGCAAGTATGATTAGAACAGTTATGGTATGTAAATATACATTTTAAACTGTGTGTCTCACAATATCTAAATATAGAGTAAGTTTTTCCAATGAAAATTTGGCAACCAAAGTGAGATATACTGTAAGTGCAAACTATATACAAGAAGTCAAAAATATAGTACAAAAAGTAAAATATCACATCAATGTTTTTACATTGATAATGTCATGAAATTATATTTGGATATACTGAGTTAAATAAAATACACTTATAATTAATTTCATTTACTTATGTTTTCCTTTTTAATGTTGTTACTAGGAAATTTAAGATTCTTTTTCTGGCTTACAATATATTTCTATTGTAATATTCAAGGTAGAGGTTTAATCACATTCAGACTTTTGGGGTGTTAGATGGTGTGTAGCAGAGGCTGTGCATCTCACATCATCCCATTAGAGCTGTGAGATGTGCACTTGTTTGCCTTAGCATTGTAATGCTCTAGCCGTCATCCATCAGTAGCCCATTTCTTATCAGGCAGCTGTTCACCTAAGAGGTTTTGCAGCTTTGATAACTATTACTTTAATTTTAGTGACACTAGAGATTGCAAAATTGGACATTCTTTCATTGCTCACATTTCTTCTATAAAAATTTTTCTTTGACAACTTTCTTCCCCCTTGAAGTATAGTTCATAATGGTAAAGTGGGAGAAATACTTGTATTCTGTATATCTTAGTTTTCAGATAACAATTTATTCTGGAAATAATGGTTAACTTTTGTTTCTCTTTTTTTTGGTTTCGGTTCTATTTGGAGTCATTGTGAACTAATGGATTTGAACACTCTGATGTGTTGCAATCAGTTTCAACTGTTACTGTTTTTGATTGGTAAATTTTCTTCATGTGGATGATGGGAATCCTTTTGAGTGGGACTCCAGTGCTTTCTGTCATGACCCTGGAAGCCCAGGAAACTTTCTCACCATGTGGAATGCAAGGTGTTCAATGATCATTTCCTGCCTAGAGCCAGAATCAGGGTCTTCAACGAAAACCAGGTACTTACAATTGAAAATAGTATTGAGAGATCGATGTTTGTACCTTAGAGATGCTCATTGTTTCTGAGTGGGATTTCTTTCTAGACCTTTTAAGTAACAGAGCTATGAAGTACTTGTTTTAGAGAAAAATACATAAATCATACTGATTTTTATATATATAATTTAAATCTATAAATATATGTTACATATATAATTTAAATTTATACCTTTTCTTTCACTCTAAAAAATCTGACTTATTTTTTTTGCACAAGATTATTATTTTCTAAAATTATTGGGTTTTAAAGATAATAACACAATTATTGATTTTACCTATGAATATACTATAGTTTTAAAATAATAACAATACTGATATTACCACTATTACTATGACTGTTGAGAAGTTTAAAATTTCTTTGTATTAGGTTTTTTTCATCGTACATGGCCCATTAGTGTTATGGAATACTTATATTGAGGTTACTTGAAATATTACTTTATTTGTAAGTTAGGTGCAATCTGGATAAATATCACTTTTTATTTTCTTTTTGTTTTCAATAGCTAAGGAAATTTATCAAAATACTGTTGTAATTTTGTCTTACATAATATTATGTATAGCTCCATGATAAAATCTAAAAAAGAAAATCTAGTCAAGATAGTCTAATTTCCTTACTCTTTCACTATTCCTTTCCTCCACTATAGCATTTTTAAGAAGCTCATCTTCCAGTTTTAGTGGTAAGCTTTGTCTCTGACATTCGAAGAAGAGTTTTCCACCAATTATAACAGCTAATTAGACTGTGGATTCCTGATATTTTAAGGCTGAACTACCAAGCTACAACTCTAATTTCAAACCTACTTGATATTTTAGTTAAACTTTAGAAAACTTATCAATTAATCCTCAGTCTTTTGTAGAGTCACTGGTATTTTAACCACTTTGTTTGCCAGATTGTCAGCATTAAATGGAGACTCAAAACGTCATGAGGAAAGTGCTGTGATCTCTTCTGCTTTACCTTCTTTCAAGTTTTGAACACACAGTGACAGCAGGAACTCCTTGTACTCGCATTGTGGAGAAAGGGTTGATTTTCTTAAGGACTCACTTTGCAGAAGAACCACACTAAGAATTCCTGAATCTGAGATCTCACTACACATTCTAATAATGACAGAATTTCTTAGAGCAGATCTTTTTCTAAAGCCTCGGTTTACAGGATCCTGACAGTTACAAAGGTTAGGTCAATGCTCCAGGATGATTCAGGGACTGACAAGAGAGAAAGAAGGTCAGAGGTGAAGAAACTGTTGATCTTTTTGATGGGTAGGAGACAGAAACAGCCTAGCTTTCCGGGGCTCCTGACCCATGTTACCTGAGTATTTTATATACACACATTCAGTGGATTGTTTGTGTGATGTGCAGCTGACCTGAGAAGGTGGCAGAATTGTCTCATTTTCAAAGATGAAAAACCAAATGACTTGTGAGAAGAATATGAGTCTGCACTCTGCACTTCTTCCATTGTCCCTGGACAGCAGTATCTGCAAGAGGAGTGCGAGGACACACACCTTTGGTGAATGGACAGACTGGATCCCCCAGACCCAGGACAATGGCAAATGCACCTTGGGAGGGTGGAGTAATCAGGGGGACCAGCAACACAGAAGCATTTGAAGCAGCAGCAAGGAGCCAGCACCTGGATTCTGGGAAACACCACCAATGGAAGCCCAGCCCCCACACCCAGAGGCCAAGATCAGCTCCACACCCAGCACATTTGTAAGCTCTAACATGGACACCATCTCAGATCTGTAACACCAGAGATATTTAACTATTATTCTCCCTTGTTTGTTTAATTGGGTTTCCCTTTCTGGTCCAGTTGGATGTCATCTTGTTTTGTTTTGCATTCTGTGGTTATTTTTGTATTTTGGATTTTTTTCTTCTTTCTTCTATCTCTGGTCTCCTTTTATTTCTTCTCTTCTTTTTTGTTCTCTTTCTTCCCTCTTTTTTCATTTAATGTTTGGGTTTCTTACCTTTCTTTTTCATTTTCTTCTATTGATCCTTTCTCTCTTCCCTCAATTACTTCTTGATCTTAAACTTTCAAGTGAAAAATCATTATCTACCCTATCTGATAACTCCTTCACATTCTATTTCAATCTTTCCCTCCTGTATCCTCCAGTTTTCCAAAACATAGGTGATCATCCTTTGACCTTCAGTCTTGACTCTACTATATCTGACTTTATTCATTACTTTAGCCTGTCCCCTGCTCATTTTAACACACCTCTCAAAGCCCACAGAAGAGTAAAATCACTCAACTAAGGGGAAAACCACTGCATAGACATGCATGGCATATGTTTTCTCCTGTGGAGGGAGGTAGCAGGTTAATAGTTACCATACTTTGTCAGTAGTTAAGCTGTACTTGAAGCTATAGTTAATACTAACTATAATACTTTAGTTAGGATGTGATATGTGTTATAAACAATTTTTCTCCCCTGTATGATAACACTGTGTTGTATAGTGTTATAATCATTACTACAGCCCAGTACCAAAGGATTGGGAACTGAGAAAAATAATAATTGTGCATCCTTTACAAATTGGGAAGATAGATTTTTGGGATAGCTGTAAAGAACCACCTACACCTGGAGGACATCTCTGAAGAAGAGATATCTCCCAGGGAAGCCTCAATACTAGTGATAAAGCTATCTATAATAAGAAATCAGCAATCATCAACATAGAAAACAAAATAAAATGAAAAAAAATATAGAAGCAAAATGCAAGCCCAGACCCCCAGCCCACCCAGGACAAGCCTAGAACTCAATGAGACAGATGCAACTGGAAGTCAAACTTTCTGAAATGATATCAACAAAAGCAGAAAAAAAATATGTGGAAAAGGCAGTAGAGAAAATAATCTCTCAGATCCAAAAACAAATGCTGCTTAAAGTCAAAGATATTAGAGAAGACACAGATAAAAGAACAAATGACCTTAGAAAAATGATGGAAACAAAAAATGTCCAACATAGGAAGTATATGGATATCATGAAACAGAGCCAAACAGAAATTCAAGAGACTAAAACCTCCACTGAAAGTGTACGCAACAGATAGAAAGGAGAAGGTAAACTGCAGATCTTGAAGACATATAGCTGGTAATCATGAAAATAAATATATCTTAAAGTAGCATGAGACCATGAGAAACCAATCCAAAAACTACAATATGAAACAAACAAGAATAACATGAGTGACTGGAGTCGAGGAAAAGCTGGTGACAGCACAAATACCATAAAAATAACTTCACAGAAATAATGACAGAAAAGTTCTCAAGCATGAATAAAGAATTTGACATGCAAATAAATGAAATACATAGAACTCCAAACAGTCATGACTAAAATAAAGCTACATCAAAATATATAATAATCAAGATTCCAGAAATTGAATACAAAAACAGAATATTAAAAACTATTAAAGAAAAGAAACAGATCACCTCTAAAGGAAAGCCCATCAGAATCATGGAAGACTTCTTTTTATTTCTTTTCTTTTTTCCATTTTTTTTTAATTTTAAAGAGAATAAAACAAAAGAAGGGAAGACTTCTTAACACAAACACTCAAGTCAAGAAGAGCTTGGAGTGAAGTGTTTCAAGTTCTGAAAGAAAACAACTTGTAACCCTGATTGATATACCCTGCAAAACTATTTTTCAAAATTAATGGAGAAATAAGATACTTCCATGACAAAGAACAACTGAAGAAATTATTTACCACCAAACCAAGCCTACAAAGAGTAATGAAAGATATTGTAGACAGAGATAAAAATGACCACAATTCCAAGGACAACAACAGAGACAAATCACCAGGCAGGGCAAGCATTTAAACAGAGGGGAAAAATGGGAAACTGACAGCAAGAAAATACCATGATAAAGATAAGCCAATACATGTCACTGACAACCACCAAAGTAAATGGCCTCGATTCACACAGTCAAAACAAACAAATAAACAGACTGGCAGAATAAATCAAGAAACAAGATCCAATAATATACTGTATACAAGAAACACATTTCACTCCAAAATAAATTTATAGACTAAAAGTCACAGGATGGAACACAAACTTCCATGCAACAGGAACCCAGAAAAAAGCACGGATAGCTATTCTGTTTTCATGAAATGTAAACTCCAAACCAAGAAAGATCAAAAAGTATAAACAAGGTCATTTCATACTTGTTAGGGGAAAACTTCAAGAGGAAGAGATAACAATCAGGAATATGTATGTGCCAAATATGGGAGCACTCAATTATATAAATATTAATGGACATGAAAATAATAACACAATTGTAATGGGAGATCTCAATACCCCATTGTCACAAAGAGATAAAACAATCAGCAAAGAAATAACAGAATGGAAACAAACCTGTGAACAAATGGAGTTGATAAATGTTTTCAGAGTGTTCCATGCAACATCATCAGAATACACCTTCTTAGCTGCACATGGGGTGTTCTCCAAAATGGACCATATACTAGCCCACCTAACATGCTTAAGCAAATGCAAAGGAATTGAAATTATCTCATTCATATTATGTAACCATACTGAAATGAAGTTGGAAATCAATAGCAAAAGACTGCAAAAACTCTACAAACACATGGAAATTAAACAATACCCTCTTAAACAACAAATGGGTTACAGATAAAATAAAGTAAGAAACTAAACAATATCTACACCTGAATGACAATGCAGATACAACATATCGAAACTCGTGGGACACAATGAGAGTGGTCCTGAAAAGGAAATATATAGAGGTGAATTTTCACATCAGGAAAATAGAATGAGCACAAATAAACAATCTTATGTTATACCTGAAGCTTTTAGACAAAAGGAGAGCAAGACAAACCCAAAACCCATACAAGGGAGGAAACTATATAGATCAGGGCAGAAATTAATGCAATGAAGACCAAGAAAACAATACAAAGAATTAATGAATCAAAGAGTTTGTTCTTTGAAAGAATAAACAAGCCCTTAGAAAGGAAAGAAAAGACTTAAGTTTATGCATTGAAGAATGAAAATGGTGAAAACACTACAAATCCTGTAAAATTTAGAAGATCTTCAATACCTATTTTGAAAATCTTTATTCCCATAAGATGGAAAACACAGAATGAATGAACAGATTCCTAGATACATATGAATTGCCAAAACTGAATCAAGAAAATTTAAAAATTCTAAATAACCCAGTATCAGTTAATGAGATTGAAATGTAATTAAAAATTTACTAATAAAGAAAAGCCCATGTCCTGATGGATTCATGGCTGAATTACACAAGAAATTTACAGAAGATTTAATGTCAATACATCTCAAACCCTTTAATGGAATTGAAAGGGAAGCCACACTCCCTAACTCATTCCTGAAGGCAAATATTACCCTGACATCAAAACCAGAGAAAGACCCAACCAAAAAAGAGAATTATAGGCCAATCTCCCTAATGAACATAGATGCAAAAATCTTCAATAAAATACTAGCAAACAGAATACAGCAAATCATCAAGAAGACTGTACACCATGACCAAGTGGAATTCATCCTAGGAATGCAGCAATGGTTCAACTTACACAAATATTACTGTGTTCAACTTAGACACATCAACAGAGCCAGAGATGAAGTCACATGATCACTTCAATAGATGCAGAAAAAGCTTTTGATAAATCCAGCACTCATTCATGATAAAAAAAAAACCCTACAGAAAATCGGAGTAGAAAGTGTTTACCTCAATCTGATAAAAACCATCTGTGACAAACCAACAGCCAACATCATACTACGTAGACAAAAACTAAAAGCTTTCACTCTAAAATTGGGAACAAGACAAGGATGTTCACTATCACCAATCACCACTCCTATTCAATATAGTTCTGGAAACATTAGCCAGAGCAATTAGACAAGAAAGAGAAGTAAAAGGAATAAGGATAGAGAAGGAAAAAGTTAAACTATTATTATTTACAGATGACATGATACTCTACATAGAAGACCCCCAAAACCCCAGCAAATGGCTCCTAAAGTTAATAACCAAATTCAGTAGCATAGCTAGATAAAGTCAACACTCAAAAATAAATAGCATGTCTATAGACAAGTGACAAATTCACTGAGGGAGAAATTAGGGAAACAATACTCTTCACAATAGCGTTCAAAAAATGAAATACTTAGGAATAAGTCTAATACTTAGGAAAAGAAGCAAAGGATCTATATAGTGAAAATTGCAGTACTCTGAAAAAAGAGATTGAAGAAGATGCCAGAAAATTGAAAGTTAATCCCTTGCTCATGTATAGGAAGTACTAATGTAGTGACAATGGCCATACTCCCCAAATGGTTGTACATATTTAATGCAATTCTGATCAAAATATCATTTAAATACCTCCAAGAACTAGAGAAAACATCCCTAAAATTCATCTGGAAACAGAAGATACCTAGAATAGCAAAGGCAGTCCTGGGCAGCAAAAGTAAGGCCGGAGGTATCCCCAACTTAAAAGTTATATTACAAGGTTATTGTGATAAAATCAACATGATACTGGACAAAAAAAAAAAACCCCAAAGACCAGTGGAATTAATTAGAAGAAGCAGACACCACTACAGACACCTTATTTTTAACAAAGCCCCCAAACATATTCACTAGAAGAAAGAGAGCTTTTTTTTTTTTTTTTGGTCTTTTTGATACAGGGTCTCACTATGCAGTTCAGGCTGGTCTTGAGCTCACTTTGTAGCCCAGGGTAGTCTCTAACTTGCAAACAATTCTCCTGCCTGAGTCTTCCAAGTGTGGGGATTACAGGAGTGTACCACCACATTGGGCTTTTGAAAGATAACTTCTTTAAGAAATGATGCTGGAAATACTAACTCTTTACATGACAAAGACTAAAACTAGAATTATGTTTATTCCCATGCGCTAAACTAAAGTCAAAATGGATCAAAGATCTAAGCATTAAAACAAATACCCTAAATATACTGGAAGAGAAAGTAAGTCTTGAAGACATAAGGATAGGTAGAGACTTCATGAGCAAAACTCAAATAGCATGGAAAATACAACAAAGAATCAACAACTGGGATTTCGTCTTATTAAAAAGCTTTTGTGCATCAAAAGAAATCACCGACAGAGTGAAAAGACAACCTGAAGAGTGGGAAAAAAGTTTAGTCTACTCTCTCTCAGACAAAGGACTTATACCTAGACCATATAAAGAGTTAAAAAAACTCAATCCCCAAATTCAAAAATTCAATCCAAAAATGGGCAGCTGAGATAAACACACACTTCTCACATGAAGAAATACAAATGATAAATATATGACAAGATGTTCAGCATCACTGATCATTTGAGAGATGCAAATTAAAACAACCCTGAGATTTCATCTTATCCCAGTAAGAATGACTATCATCAAGAAATCAATCTGGCCAGGGATATATAGCTCAGTAACAGTGCCTGCTTGGCAAGCACAAGGTCCTGAGTTCTAATCCCCATACCCTCCCCCAGAAAGAAATCAACCAATAAGAATTGCTAGAAGGGTTACGCACAAAAAGGAACTCTTCTTCACTGTTGGTGGGAATTTAGACTGGTGCAAACAGTGTGGAAATCAGCGTGGGGATTCCTAAAAAAACTAGGATTAGAAGTCTCATTTGACCCAACTATTCTCTGAGTATTTTCACAGAATTAAAAACATTACACTACAGCAATATATATGATTCCATGACTTGTAATAGCTAAATCTTGGAAACAACCCAAATGATCATACTAAGGAATAGATAAAAAAGATGTGGTATTTTTATACAGTGGAGTACTACTCATCTATAAAGAAGGATAAATTTGAGACATTTCTAGGGAAATGGACCCAACTTGAGACCTTACATGTAAGTGAAATAAATCAGACTTGCATATGTAAACATCATATTGTTTCCCTAGTGTAAGAAGTTGAAAGAGTAAAAAGAAACAAAATCTATAATAGTTATTGTGAAATTTTCAAAATCTTCAAAAGGGAAGAGAAATTGGGATATGGGAAAGGAGAAAAGAAGGAAGAAAAAAAGGAAAAAATTATATATGCAAAATAGTTAAAATAGTTACATTACTAATTGCTATTAGTTCATTGAAAAAAAAGTTTGTGCCTATATTATTTGATCAATTTTTCATGCCTCTATCTTGTAATCTGAGCAACTACTTTGAAGATAACAATATGCAATGCACTAACCATTGTTACTCGTCTACTTCCTTGCTTTGAAATTTTGTACAATTGTTTTTGTTTTTTTCTTTAAAAGTAAAAAAAGGAAGAAGAAAAGCAAAATTGACATATAGAAAACTCTTTTAAAAGTATTCTTTAGTAGAAAATGCTGTAGAACCAATATCAAATGATGGGGTCACTGGTACTACAGACATAGTTAACATATATATTGATGTTTAGGACATATAAAAATATGCATAGCTCCACAGTCAAAATCTATAAAGCAAGGCATATTTAGAAGAAATTTTGGTTTTTCTGTTGTTTGACTATCTCTTCATTCCACATTAGCTTTTTCAAAAATGTTGATTAATCTTTTAGATTTCAGTGGTGGCTTATTGTCTTGTTTCTGATGTTGGCAGGCAAGAAACCTAAACATATATATTGAGACATATGCCACATACACTGAAATACCCAGAAAAATGCCTTTGTTAATTATTTTGGTTTACGCATATCTTGCTCCAGTAAACCAAATTGTTTATTTTGCTTTGAGTTACTAGTTTCATACTCTAAAATTTGTATTGGCAAATATATCTTGAAAAGCATTCAAAGGTCTCTAGTTTCAGGAGCAATTTTAAAACTGGTACTATCTTCAGTAAGTAGTTTTAATTATATAAAAGGAATGCCATGCCTTGATTTCACTGATAATATTACTACTGTAAGAATGTGGTGTGGTCCTCTTGAACCACTGTATGACTATGGTCTTTGGGTGTTTGAACATGCGTGTTTGTGCATATTTCTAATCAGACTGCTATGTGACAGAGCTAGTTGACTCCCTGTGGCTTAATATTGGAAAGACAAAGGTAATCTTATTGCATAAATGCTCTTTCCACTAAGTAATCAAAGTCACAATACAGTCGTATGCTGAGTAAAGAATGAAAGTATTATAGAAAAGCATTCGGATATTATGTACTGAAAGTCACATTGAAATTTGTTTTTGTTTTTGTTTTTTTTTTTTTTGTACTGGGGATCAATCTCATGACCTTGAACTTGTCAGGTAGGCGCTTATGCCACTGAACTAAATTCCTGGCCCATCACATTGAAATTTGAAGACAATGCCATATTGCTTGTGCTTACTTCTTGAATGGCAATTTCTTAATAGCAAGCCTAATATGACTTATTAATTAATGTTAAATTTTATTGGTTTTAGACTTAATGTACAATTTTTATTTTATTTTACTGGGTTTATATGTACTTATATTACATTTAACTGTAGAACTATATTTTTAGATACATCGAATTTTCCCCAAAATATAGATGCAGTAAGGAGAACTTTCAGCAGTATAATTACTCATTGATTTGTCTAACAAGCATTAACTGGAGCATTACAATGTGCCAGATGGGGCAGATGAAGGAGGTGTCTAAGGACGAAGGATCTTACAGCGCACCACAGATGGAATACTTCACTGAATGGAGCGGTTCAGGAATCTTGGATTCCAAAGGTAAGTGTTTGACAGGATCTTGATGTGAAGTGAAATCCAACAGATAGCATGAATAAAATGTGACAGTATCAAGCAATGACTCAGGGAAGGGTAAAATATAAGAGAAACTGACAGTGAATATCTATCACGTACTTCCTCTTCACCCAAAACCCCACAGAAGAGCAGAAATTGGTAAGAAATGATCAGATTTCAGAATTAGAGGCTAATCTGAAATGTAAGATGCTGAAATGAAATTTAAAGAATAATTACTCCATGGAAAGAGGTTTTCAAATTATTAATAAATATGCAAATATCAAATTATTTCTAGATGTATTACACTTCAGAACAAGTTAAGACTTGCAGTGAAGTTACTAGAGACTGTCTATTGTCTGGATTTCAATTAAACCGACTTAATCCATTTGCTCATTCAGCCTGAGGCAAATGGGGAATGTGTGCATGGGCAGGGCACTTTATGTAGTTAATAGTGAGTATTCCCTAGCTAAGGATACTGTAAGGACGATAATGTAGCTGTTGTCCTCAACAGGGCTGGCAGTTGTATAACGCTTGTTTAAATCACTCATATTGTGGCTGTTTTAATGTATAGTTCAAAATAGATCCAGTCCCATGGTAGAAAGATTCTGCTTCATCTACTGGGAAAACTTCTTGATTATTTTCTCCATCTGGATATTTAAACTACCATTTATACCCTAGAGCACATAGAAGTTCTTCCACAAGGAAATATATATTGAATTTGGCTTAACTAAAGCTTTCTCAGACTTGTTAATCAGGACCCTTTGCCATTATTATTTTAATATAATTTTTAACACTCACATTTTTAGGAAGTGTTGATCTAACATATGTGATACCTTAAGAGAGGTATGCATAAAGCACTATAGAATATGTTCAGGGTGGAAGTCAAAGCTTGCTTAACATAAATATCTTATGCTGAGATTATTTACTCTTTGTTAAACTATATTAGCCATTTTATCTATTAATATATTCTTATGTTAACCAGAAAATGGTTTCACCATGGGGGAAAAGCAAGCTTCTTAGTTTGCTGGTCTTTATGTATATATAGGTATATACATTATATATAACTATGTATATGTACATATACACATGTTATATTGTATTTTGACTTAGATTAATGCATATATAATACCACTGTATAAACTTAGTAACTTCCAAAAGATTTAAAGTAAATTTATTAATAATATTTGTACATAATTTTAAAAATATTGTTTATGGTTTTAAGAAAAAACACATGTATTAAGATTTTAAAAAAACAGAGCAACATTAGGCTGTCCCAGCTAAGAATTTAACAGACTTCATTTTGTCTAACCAAACATTTGACTTGAATAACTGAATATAGCCCATGTTTTGAAAGTATGGAAACATCAAAATTTGCATGTACACATTATAAATTGTAAATTTTTCAAAAGATAAATTTACAGATATAATTATATTTTAAAATGAAAATAAATATTTGATCCAAATACTTGACTTCTAAGGTTGTAAAATATGGAAACATATTTTACAAAGCAGAAAGTGTTGTACCAGGATGTAGGAGACCTTAATAATTTCCTATTACTTTGGCTATGCAGCATCTGAACCCCCTTCTACTATTTGAGGAACCTTCCATTCCACATATAATAAGCTTCAGTGCCAGCAGAGCCTATCACTCAACATGGAAGCAAAAAGTGCCAGGACCTCTTTCCCAGATCCACCTCCTCCTGGCGCAGTCCTGAGTTTTACCACAAGGCACAGAGATGGAGGCTCAGTCACATGCCTGCATGGATTTTTGACTTGGAACTAATTATACAAAGAAGCAGAGTCAGTGGAAATATGTTTTCATGGCAGTAGCTGGAAAACAGAAAATACAAGGGTTGAACCAGTAGCAATACCCAGAACAGACTAGGACTCATGGCACTGGTGCTATAAATTTCAGGACCCCAGCAGCAGCCTTATCCAGCTGTCTCTGAGTAGATTGTGGACATCCTTCTGTATGCCTGATCTTTTCATCTCCCATTTTCCAAATCTCTTACCTTCTCATCTAGGGATTCTGTCAATTACCCAATTGTTTTCCAGTAGATTATTTTTCTGCTTTAATCAACCAGTCTTAATTTCTGCCGTCTGCAAGCAAGTGTACCTAAACAAATGGTATCCATAGAGCTTCATATGTTATGGCTAAGAATTAGAAACAACCTGAAAGTTCATGGAATATTTTGTCTTACTAATGAGAGAATCAATCTTAGTCCTGTGGTAAGTCTGCATACACTTCAGCATTGGCATAAAAACATGACTCAGGCATATCAGTGAATAAAAAAATCACATGAATTTTGTTCTGTTTTGACCCAGAAAAATCAATGCAATAGCTTAAACAAATAAAGGATTTATTTTTGTCATCTAACAAGATCTATGAAAATAGGGAGCTCAAGACCTCATGTTATGAGGCCTTCACAGTATCACCAGTGCTATATTTTGGAATCACACAGTGGCCAATGCTAGTTCAGCCTGCATCTGAGCTCATGGTTGGAGGAATGGAGAATCTGAAAAATTTCAGAATGCATTCAATACCATTCCAGACTCTAGAATGAGACTCCCTGTCCTGGAACCCAAGGCACCATTTCCTGCCTGTGTCAACCCAGCAAGAGGTCTCTCCTCTTTCAGAGCCTTCTTCCCCTGGGTGGCACTGCTCCCTGCAGGTACGACTCGATGATGGACCAGCGACCCTTGTTCCAAGTCCATCACCAACAGTCCCTGGGGACAGTGGAGAGCCTCTGCAGGCTGAGGATGGTGGGGCTGGCCAGATCAGGACTCAGGGACAGTGCCAGCAGTGTCAGCACATCACTGGCTGCTCTATTCTATATGGGACAGTGGCGAAGTCAACCAGGAGTGGAAGAAGAGGCCCCCAGGAAGAGCAAGTCTTGGGATCTGTTTTACCTTATGGGTGAAGGAAGTATTCGCTTGGAAGACGGTGACTAGTGTTTGACTCATGCCTGAAAAACAATAAAGACAGGCTCTGACTTGATTTGTCAGGAGGGAGAGGAGCCACACCAGGAAGAGACTGTCTTTCTAGCGGCAGTGGAGCTGAGTGTGTAGTCTGGGGTGTGACCAACAGGAGGAGAATGTGGCCTCTTGTGAGGTCTTAGAGGACAACACCCATGCCAACTTCTCACAGCCAGAAGTGGTCCCTACATAAAAGGATCCTGTGAATAACAGGTGCAAGGAAGCAAAGATCTGGGAAGCCAAAGGGACAAGGGGAATGGCCAGGCCAAATGGGCACAGTCAGCATTGTGGGTGCCCCAAAGAGGCTCCCCAACAACTTCAGTTGCTACCTGAGAAACAGACCTAGCAGGTGTGCATGAATTGCCCTCCCTGGTATGGAGCCCTGGAACCTACCCTTCAGGGGTCACTGGGTCTCCAGGCCTGTGGGCCACATGCACAACCTAGAAATAGAGAATCAACAACACATCCTCTCTTTCTAAACTCCCCAAGCTTAAACCACCCTGAGCTGGAGGCAAGCAGAAATTCTGAGTTGGAAGCATCAGTACAGGTCTATGTTCATTCCCTGGAAAGTGAGCAGGGATGGTATAGGACTGAAACTTAGCCCCTTGGGAATGAAAATGTCAGGAGAGGGACACTGCTGGGGAGAGTGAAGCTGCCGTTTCATTGTCTCTTGCTGAATGGGGTTTATTTAATACACTGTCTCATACAAGTATCTTTTCTGAAACTCCCTCTGTGGGAGGATTTTCCATTCTCTCAGGAGGTGGCTGATACAATTTTGATGAAAGGTAAAGGTGTGGTCTGTGTGATATGAAAACAAGGGTTGGAAAGGCCATAAGCCCCTCCCCAGTCTGCCTATTGGAAATGTAGGACTTTGATCATTTGTCTTAGTCTAACTACGGTCTTTGCTTTCCTCCATCCTTTTTAACCCTTCTCTTGTGCATCATCCCACAGACATAGATGTATAGGGGAGGTTACATGGTAGGTTTTATTAGCCATTTACAGCTGTATGGGGAATGTTATGGAATCCTTCTCTAGCAAATCAGAAAGGGGAAAGAATGAATAATTCCTGCATTTGATCAACAGTAAGGTCACACTATCAACCACTGTGAAGAATAAGTGAATACAGAGGGTTGATGTAGGTAAGGTAAGGGGTATGGAAATCATGGCCAGGACTTCATGAGTCATGGCCAGTAGGCTACATCCATCCTTTGCATGGATTTTCTTTTCTTCCTTTCTTTATTTTAATTGGAATTCAGTTACTCTCATTGGTTTATTTAGTGTCCATGATGCTTTTGCATAATCACTGGAGTTCAGCTCCTGCAACAGAGAAATTATAGCCTGGAAAACCTAAAATAGTTACTGTGTGTTCCTTTATTCAGAAATATACTGACCCTGTTTTAGCATTCCAGCAAATCAGCCCCTAAAACCAGTGGATGACTACTGAAGAACAGATCAGGTTCCAAATCACTTTTCCTCAAATTCATGTTGGTCAGATCTTTAAAACATAAAACCATGAGGAACATTTTCTCTCTTTCCGTCTTTCTTCTTCCACTGTAAAGGAAGCCTTTCGGTCATACCCCTGGATCCCCCACAGTGCCTCTAGAACTCAGAAAATTAGACATGCCTGTAACATAGTGCATCACTGATGGCTCAGTGTAACCAAATTTCAAATTATTTAAGGAATTCCTTTTAGAGCAAATTTACCAAACTTTACAACTTATAAAACAGTGGGTCTTTACTATACTATAGGTCAGAGATCTGACAAAGCACCTCCACTTCCATTATGGAACATCGAAAGAAAGGGAGTCACCCTTTGTATCAGGTCCTAAATGAGTAAGCTGGAAAGTCATCCAAGAACATAATGTCCAGCTGAGGGTGACAAATATTAAGTTACATGGGAACCAATGGAGCAGAGGTGCCTAGAAATAGAAGTGAAACTGACGCAGGAGCTTTCCAGTAATATTGGATGAGATTTTACTGGGCCGTTCCTCTGATTTAGCCACACCCCTTTTTAAAGACATGTTTACATAGATGTGCACATAAAACATATTTTCAAATTTACCTGGAGAACAAAGAGATTCCACATGGACATGGGAAGGAATTTGGGGGTTTCAGTAGCAAACATTAATGCTGGTAGGCTATCACTGATGGCTCCGTAATCTGTGGGACCCAGTGCCAGGATTAAAATGCGGGTCTCTGTGCTAGGAAGTTAAGAATGTCAGTCAAACAGTGACAGCAGAGTATTAAAACAAGCTCATGTCACATGCCGGGTTCTTCCTAGGGGCATCTGCCTTTCCTGCTTCCACTCACATCCAATCGTGTAGCCCAATGGAGTCAAAGAGTAGAGATGATTTGGGGCAACAGCTTGCAAAGATATTCAGTGTCATCTCAGACCAGGATTTGACATAGATGACCCAATAAAGGAAATTTTCAAGATGTGTCCCTCTCTTTCTTTGGAAAATTAACTTGTGTTCTTCAAAGACCCTCAATGGTGAAGACCTTTAGTTTGTGTCAATAACCTGTGTGTTCCCATCTGGCTATACAGCTTCTGTTATTATCTAACATAATTATTAATGGAGAAAAAGAAAAAAGCATCGTGCTTTTCATTCATATAGCAGAATGGACAAGTAGTTAATGCTTTATGGATTGACACTTTTAAGGCCAGTTCCTTAGAGCACTGTGGCCTTGGAATGCTCTTTTCATTTCATCAATGGGCAGCATGCTTTGTACATGGTCATTCCATGAGCAAAGCCTGTTGAATACATTTTTTGCAAGAACTACAGCAAAACAGGAAAACACAGGAGGGATGGAGCCATTTCAGCAGTGAGAACAAAAGAATTTTGGACATTTTATTTTGCATCGAAAAAAGTCCATCCAGCTGGAGAGGAAAATGGCACCATTGTTCTGCTCTTGATGACAGGGCCATGAGCAGTGGCTGCCTGAGCAGTGATGTCACAGGAAGGTCACGGTGCTTGACTCACCCCAGGCACCCTGTGAGACAGAGGCAGGCCCCGAGGGACAGCAAGAAAGGGCCCCAGTGAGGAGGAAATAATTGCACACCACAGAATACTCACTCGCAGAGTGTGTGGAGTGTTTGTGCCCAAAAGGCTCATTTAGTTAGAATTAGGGCTCTTAATGTAAAAGTGTGTGTGAGTATTGTTTATCTCTCAGGCTTCACTCCCACTGCTCAGCCACCATCCCCTGCCCTTAGGCAAGGGCCAGACGAAGGTCAACTAGAGGAAATGAATCTGTTATGAAATGCACAGAGTGGCCATGGTTCCTTTGCACCTGCAGAAAACCTGCCTTCCCCAAACAAGGCTTTCCCATGGAAATCACACTGGGGTCAAGGCCTGTGTTCTCAGGAGGATGTAGGGCCTGCTCACCACGGAAGAAGGTTTGGAATCAAATGCTTGGAATTCAACAACTCGATCAATCCATCCTAGTTGACAAATTACTCCATGACTCTGAATATCTCTTTGTTCTTTTGTGAAACAAGGATCAAAAGTACTCATGTATTTCCCTGGAACACACTATATAGTCTGCAGGACCTTCTGCAAAACAAAAATACAAAGCCTCTTATGCAAAAATAGTTAAAAACTTCAAGTCACTGAAAAGAAGGCCTAGCAATCCAACATGGGGTCATTCTGGAGCCAGGGTCCCATGTGACCTTGCAGGTGGCCCGTCTCTACTTCCAGGTTGTTAACAAACTTGATCCAAAACATGTACATGAAAGTAGGTTTTGGCTTTTGATGAGAACCTGGCAAGGAAGGAAGGAAAGACATTTCTGTGGAAATTATCTAAGTCAGGATGCAAAGCCATGTGTGAGAAGAACAGTTTGTTCAAGAAGTCAGTATTTAGATGTGATTGGATTCCAATACAAAAGGACAGTGATGTGGAAAAACGGGTGTTATTTGTCCCTCTCACCCAATGAGAAAATATAGTAGAAATGTGGATGCTGTTTTGCCTTGCTCCCTAACCAAGGCTGGGGAGGAAGTGTGATCCTGTCAGTGTGTGAGGGTTGTGACTGAACATCATAAGAAAATAACTTCTGTCTGATAAAGACAAATTCCATTGACCCCATCTGGAGATCACTTATCTCTTCTGGAAAGAGGGATTTTAGAAATCTCAATCTAGCCCATGATCCCAGCACTCCGGGAGGACAAGACAATAGGATCCAAAATTCAAGCCCAGTGGGACAACTTGGCAATTTACAGAGACTGTCTGAAAGTTTAAAAAATACAATAAAGGACTGGGGTGAGAAGCTTCTGGGTTCATTTCCTAGTGCCACAAAGGGAATGAAAAGGAAAAAAATAAAAAGAAATTGGAATCCATGTAAACACTGATAGATTTCATGTTAGTATTTTGACCCTAATTCCTTACATGAAAATTATTAGTGACTATGAGAATTTTAGGTATTTTTCTCCATATACATTATGATATACTAAGTGATATTAAGATAATGTCATAAAGACTACAGTTGTTTTTTTATTCACTTAAAAGATTTTGTACACACCCCACTCTTCCTTATATAAAACTTATATGGATTTTATTCCCACTGAAAATGTTTAGCCAGCATTTTCAGATTGTAACTTCTGAACATGTCCATAAATTTTCATCCCACTGCATAAAAGTGCTTCCTTTCATCTGTCCTACAACTACTGTCTTCAAACTTCAAAGACTACCCTACAGTTCAAATGTTTTGGGATTTGAACAACAGGTCCATGATCATGTGTTTCATGAATTTATAAACTTTGATCATTTCTTTTCCTCAGCCTTCATCTTCTTCCAGACAAAAGAGACCTAATTTTTCAGTCAGTTCATACACTGAAGACATTCCATGTACTTGATCATGGTGCTTTCATTCCCATCCTTTCATATTGTAATTATTCACCCGTCTATGTGACCAAGGGTAGAAATAATACACAAACACCTGCACAGGCCAACGTGGCCTGTTCAAGATTAGCATCTATTTTGTTTATATTTTCAAACATCAGGTTGGATAATTTTAAGAACAAGTAAACTTTCCCTCTCAAGTCATAGCACATATGACTGATTTCTTCATAATACATAGCTCAAGCCTGCACCATTCTAAGACCAGAGTGTGACTGACTTTGTCCAAGCACATTCTTCTACCTCCCTACACTACAAGTATGGATCATTTTTCCTGCAAGCAAAATTAGATTCAAATAACTTGTAATGACTCATGTTTTGTCTTTCAAGTGTGAATGTTATCTGGCTTCAGGATCCCTTCACAGAGCTCAACAGTAGTCACTCAAAGTCTACAGGTTCTAACTCCTACCTGCTCATGTAGGAAATTTAGCACCACATATGTTTTCTGTTAAATTTTGAGACAAATGGTATTGATGGCCACAAGACAGTTTTTTCCCTTTGGCTAACAGTGTTACTCTGAAGAACATTATAAATCAGGATAAACCTGTTAAAATAGTGATCATTGGTAAAATAGGAGAAAATAGAGATTTGCACTTACAATGTAATCATGTTAAAGAGTTCAATGTCTCATAGTTTTTATTTTGTTTAATAAACTCAGTCTTGAAAAAAAATTATCAGAATTATCACCACATCCTTAATGAATCATGTTGTATTTACTGACCCGTTTCTTTCCTTAGGAAGGTTAGAAAGAAGATTTGGTCAAATGCTGACATGTCCTTGGCTTACACTCAGATCTTTGTACCCAAACTAGGGCTTCCTGTCTAGGCATTGCCAGTCGAGGGCAGGGGAGAAACGCTATGCAAAAAGAATTTCTCAAAGTGAACCAGGTAGGCAACTGTGGATGACGTGGTAGTGATGTGCTAGAGAATGCTAGTGACAAAGTCTGGATGATAAAGAAATTCTCTTCACAGCAGACAATTCATTAAATATAGTGAACGTACAAGTTCTCCAAGGAACTTCTTTGGAAAGTTTCCTTCATATTTTATCCAGAGAGAATCTGCCTTTTGTCTATTACCATCCCTGGCAGATTCTGCACATTCATTAGAAGAAAAGCAGGCATCAGGTATTAAAATGTGCTACATAATGCACTTGGCCCTGTGTCTATGGCAAATCATGCCCTCCAGTCCATGAGAACACATTTTAAAATGTGAGCTTAAGGGCTTTAATTAAAAGAAAATATTTATAAGGAATCCACTAGGTGCAAAGTCATGTGTGTATTGAATATGAAGGTAAGTGCTTTAATTTGAAGGTGAAGGCAAATTCTGTAGAGACAGAAGCAAGCTACATCCTTTCTTTTGATTGTACATTTGTGTACATATCCCAAAACTTTCAGCTTTGCAAGGTATTCCACTATAGAAATAATTTTGCCTTTTCCTGATAATAGAGTTTCAATTTATCTTAAACTCTGTCTTTTGCATTGGTGTTTTAGTTTTACATGAATGGAATGGAGATTCACCACCAGCAGTAGAAAGTCTTCACAGTCCTTCATTAGGACTGTGCCATGTGAGTGATCCATTCTTCCTCTGGATACCATTTATTTAGGTCTACAAGACACACATTGTCACTGGAGACTGCAAATTCACCTCTGCGTTTCTATAAAGACATGCAGTCATATCATCTTTGGGCAGCGATATGTTTATATCTAGTTTGTCAATTTAGAGTAACATCATGGACATTTGAGTGATAATCTCTAATATATCTGCTAGAGAGCACTCAATGGTTCTACAAACAGCGGTCACTCACCTCACAGGACTCAGAACAAAAGCCAGGGAATGTGTTCAGTGCAGTGAATACAGACTGAAACCTAGATCTCCCGACACCTTCTTGACATTGGCTTCTGTTCCCTTAGAACGCTGATCACCTGGCGCCTGAGGACTTAACTTCATCAAAGTTAGTCTTCAGAGGAGGTGCTGTGCCCGATGCCAGGAGACTTTGGTTGAACTCTGAATTGTCAGTGTGGTAGCGTCACTTAACATCTCTCGACCTTCCATGTACAAAACGTGGCACTATTCTCTTCTTTTTTTCCCTACTTCAGCATCAAATTTTTAAGAAAACAAGATGGAATAATTGAAAAGAACTTCATTAATTTATGAAACTTATGCTTATTTAAACTGAAATGTGAGAGAATATCAGTTTAAAAATTGCTATTCATTGAAGATTTGAAGCAAAAGCTCCTAAAGTAGATTTTCTTGGTTTTGAGATGGTCACCTGTTTCCTACAAGCGGAGGTGCTAACAAATGAGAGAGCTGTTTCAGACACTTACTGTCCAAAACACAAAAATATACACAGAGGTGTACACAATGTATCAGCACTTCTAAGTCCATGTTGGCATGCCTTGCTAATGGGTCTATTGTTTCCTATTCATTTATATCTGGAAATCCAAATAAGAGTTTAATTTCAAATAATTGAGTCGGCCAAAGTCATTTCTATCCTATGCTGTCAAATTCATTTCCTTCTGAACTTTAAGAAAACAAAGACTAAATAAACAATATTAAATGATTTCAGATGAAGCAGACTTAAAGGGGCTCCATTACAAGCTATGTATAACTGCAATTTAACAGGCTTAGATATTCTAGGATGTACAGTAAAAACAATAACTTAAATAAAAATCTACTCATTCTTTCCCTCATTTGTTCATCCATCAAGTACTTGCTAATTTCTATTGAATGATGGAAACTGGGTTAGTTTCAAAGTAAAAATTGGCTTCATAAAGTCCATATCTAGGAAAAGAGAGAGAAATAACATCTAAGTATAGCAACCTAAGTGATATACAGAGTATATTTGTTATAAAAATCTGTAGCTATTAAGTTGTTTTTTTTCATGAGAACAGCAGGAAATATGTATTTAACCACACATTTAACAGTTCCAGTTCTAAGAAGAGTTCAATATATGGTAAATGTCCAATAAGTATTTACTGAAATTCAAATTGCGTAAGTAGTATTTATTGAGACATAGGGAAATTTATTAAAAAGTAATGTGTGGGCTAAGCTTTATTTTAACCCAGGTATTATATGGTGGAAAATCTGTAATAACATCAAATATACTTAACTAGAAAATAAAGAGAATATTCATTTTGACTTAGAAGGGAAATATTATTAAAAGTTGAGGGGAAAGCTAAAGACCAACATAAATTCCAATGCTATGACTATTTCTTATTATTTTAATTGGTTCAGTAGTTTTGTTGGAGGAAAAAAAAGTAATTCTGAGGCAAGTTGGTAGTATCAGAAAGGAGGCATTTAAAGAAAAAAATATTTCTTGGAGTGTGTATGGTAGCATTGACTTGGTAGAGATGAAAGTTCAGGAAGTCTATGGGCTGACAGCAGGCTTGAATCAGTCTCGGGGAAATATGCCCTGACTGAATTAATCAGTGTGTTACCAATGTTTTCTAAGATGTCATAAATATCAAAACAGAAAAATTTAAGGCAGATAACTAATCAGTTTTAAAAGTGTGCAATGTCTGTTATTTGGCATATAAAAAACATAAAAAAGTGAAACATCTGGCTGTCCTTTAAAAAAATTTGTTCAATTATTCTTATACTGTGAAAATATAATATTAAAAAGTGTCAAATTCATGAGGGAAAAGCCTGGTAAGAAAGAATTCTAGAAAATTTTCTTTAGAAATCCTGTATTTTATTGAACATATGAAAGCAAAGCCTTTGAGAATAAATTGGAAATTGTAACTCAAAGTACATTACAAAACTCATAAGGATTTTATAGGTATTTTTACTTTGGAAGTTTGAGCATTTCCTCTTCAAACCTGACAGGCAGGGTTGCTTCATTTTCTCTGGTATTTTGCTTTCCTTTAATGCTACAGTGCTGAGAAGGAGACATGGAAACCTCATAAAACTGCGATGTTAGGTTTCTAACTTTTGTTAATAGCTTATGCTGTGGACAAAATGGAATATCAGATTAACAGAATATGAAAAATAAGCATGGGGTTTAATATTATTTTATCTTATAGTAACATTATATAATGAAATTTTGTGATATGTTCAGTCAACATTTATGAGAGAAGAATTCAAATTTATGAGAGCAGAATTCAAATTTATGAGCAGAATTCAAATTTATGAGAGAAATAAGGAGATGGAGAGACACACACAGAGAAAACTTCATACAGTTTAGTCAGTCTAGCCAGTTCTTTTCATCATTCCATTCAAGGAGTTTTGTCCTGAGAATGAATAGCAGGTATTTTTGGTGGAAATTTGCCACTTCATTCACTTTAGTTCTTAAGTGCCATGTGGTGAAAGAATTTCACTATTTCTGTGTTTTAAATGTCTAAAAATTTGATTTTGCTTTCATAGACTGTCCTCTAAATGTCAGCCATTTGTCTCACCTGCTATTTGACCTATGAAAGAACACATAGCTTGCACAAATATTAAGGCAACAGGCCATATCAGAGTTATTAGGAAAATCATCGTACAGTCAGTTCCAATGTGGTAGCTTCCAAAGGGATTACCACACATAATTTTCTCTTGTGTCCTGGCCTTGCACTATAACCCTGTATAAAAAAGATAAGTCTAAGACAATTCTAGGTAAGCCACAATTATTTGAAGGGCTTTTATGACAGTGAATCTGTTGCATAAACAATAGGAACCTCATTTATGTGCTACAAACACCATCTAGTACTGATGTACTGACTACATCCACCAAATTCTATAATTGATATGATTCATCCTCAGCACACACTGATTCCAAAATAATGACAGATTTTGAGTGTCACTTGCTTGACAAAGTTTTCAAAGCCAACTACATTTATAAACCTGTTTGTCTCCACTGTTCCTTAAATTATTGTGCGACAGCACTGTGCTGGTTGTAACTCCAATTGTAAGTGCCAGAGAACTCTACTCACCGCTGAATTCATAAGGAAAGCATGCTCTGGAAAAGGGCGGATGGGTAGTGAGCACCAAAATAAAACCCAACAGTCAAACTTCAGTGAAGGCAGAGGCTCAGTTAAGCCTTAGAAGCAGGTACACCTCAACCAGTGATTTGGGTTTATTCTTTTTCTGGCATGGTTTTTCTGTTAGACTGATGAGAAGTGGGGCTGCTGACAATGCTTCAGTGTTAATATTACCACACTTGTGTTACACTTCTAGTGTTAACTACAGCCATTGCTATTTCTCTATTATAGAGGTATTTTGTGTTACTGGAAGTGTTACTGTGAGCATTGGTGTGACTAGCTTTCTGTTGTAGTGCTACTATTACTTTACCATTGTGTTGCTCTTAGCATCATTTGGTTGCTACTATTACAAATTCATCCCATAGTTAGACACTAATCTGAGTCCTAAACTCAGCAACAGTTTGGAAAGGTACTGACTAGCCCAACCCTGAATCAAGCACCTAACCCCAGAACACACAATGGTGGCTCAAATATATGTATGTAAATTAAGACTATGGTGGCTGCCTTTTAACTAAAATGGGAGGGAGGTAGTGCTCTGAGGAAAGGTGACTAGATGGAGTAAAGAAGAAACATGGGCAATAGATAGATGATTCATGGATAGATAGATAGACAGTAGATGGAAACATGACAGCTAGATAATAGATATTAATTATTATACATAGGTAAATATATAATAGATTGGTAGGCTCTCTGCTATAAGTGAAAATAAGACAAACTAAAACAAAAATTACATAACTACCTGAGAAAACTCATAAAGTTGAGCCCAGAGAAGATAAGGTATAGTGAAGAGTGAGTTCAACTGACAACAACTGCTTTAATATTCTACAGATGCATTAAATAGAAGTGGAATAAATATTTGGTCATTAGATTTCTGGCAGACTATGAGACATGTAAATAGCCAAGGAAATTATTCTTGGTTTCCTGATTATTTGTTCTAAAGCTCAGTTATTCTAGTATCAAGATTAAAGAAAAGTTTTTCCCTTGGCTCAGGGATAAAGTGTATTAAATGCCACTAACAACATCCTGAAAGTGGACATGCTAATCCGGGCTGGCGGTTTGAAGAAAAAGGTAATTCTATAAAAATCAGTCGGGCAGAGCAGACAAGTGCCATGGCCCAGGTTTTCTGCTCCCTGGTAGTCTGGTTTTATATAGGCATAAATTCTGAATACCCAGAGCTGCAGTAGCAGAATCCTTCTGAGGTAGGCAGGTAATGGAAACATGCAGAGAAGCTGGGTTTTTAAATGGAACATGGTTAGTATGTGCTTCACCTGTGGTTGTTTTGCTTTCATTTTAAAAACTAGACTTTTCAAGTCTCTTGCAAGCTATAGTCTATAGGCTATATGAGCTCTGATTGAGTAAAGAGATTGATGCCTTAGGAAATTTACTATGTATGCTTCTTTCCTACAAAAGAATTTTTTAAAAAGGCTCTGACAAGCAATGGGCAGCACTAAATTTGGCAGGTGATAGTTAATCCCCCTTCTGAACATGCCTTGAAAATGTCTTCCTGGAGCTCTTCTCAGGGGTGCTCAGGAATTGGGGATGGGGTGTGACAGTATTGTGCACGTGCATGTATATGTAGACACACATCTGCCCTATTTTACATGCTTCCATGACACATGCTCCCTTTCACACACAGCATACCCTTGTGTAGTTTGATCTTTGATATAGCCAAAGTGCCAGCATGCAAGTTAGGCAGTGCTGTCTCTGACACGGTGCATACCAAGGCAGAGCTATGCTTTCTAACATCATAACCACTGTTATGCTGGGGTTTTTGAGGCCTTAAAAATCTCACTGGATCAAGGGAGATGTGTAGTAATTATAATGTGCAGTTGGATCCCAAAGATCTACTATGAAGAAAAAAGAATTTAAACTATCACATCAGTAATTGTTTATATTGTCAATATGTTAAAACGATAGTATTTACAAATCACATTCAATGAAATACTAAAAAGTTTCTTGAGGTTATTTTAATGTGGTATCTTAGTCCTTTTTCCATTGTTGTAACAAAATACTTGATGCTGGATAATTTATGAAGAGAAGAGATTCATTTAGCTCATGGTCCTGGAAGCCCAAGAGCATGATCCTGGCATCTGCTCAGCTCAGGTGAGACAGCTCCATGTATACCAGGAAAAGTGGAAGGGCAAGCAGGGGCATGCAGAAGAGGTCACACGGTGAAAGAGGAAGTGAGAAAGCCAGTCATAAACCCACTCTTGCAAAAACTAGCACACTTTTACAAGAACTACCTTTACCTCTTTTAGGTAAGGAGGGTTTCATCTGCATGACACAAAATACCTCTGAACATCTCCATTGCCCTCAGTGCCATAACTTTAGGGATCAAGCCTCAAATTGAGTTGTGGTGAACACAAACTACCATTTGTGCATAGCTACTGGAAGGTTTAGGATTTCACATCTTGTTATTACTTCTTTGCGTACTGTTTCACGAGATTATCAGCAAAGATGGACATGTTTGCTGGAAGATTGTATCTACTTTTCTTTTATTCAAAGTTATTTCTCAGAGTTTGATCTTTGGTATCCATTTTTCTTTTTCTTTTTTACATAATAAATCTGTCTAGCATCACCCCTCCCCCAAACATCTCGTCTTCCCACGTGGCCCCTTCTACCATCACTGGGCTCGGAATTGAGGGTGGAGTCTGGACGGTAATTGGTCTTCCTACATCCAACTTCTCTGTTGATACACACATCTTTCCTATGACATCAGGTTAGCTTTCTGTGAAGCAGGGTTTCCACCAATGCTTCTCCAAATCATAAATTTATGACAAAGAATGGACAGCAGTGAGGCTGCCAAATAATTACATCGATAAATAGAAAATGGTCTCCCTATATTTTTAGAGGATGATTTCTTGGAGCTTTTCACAGTCCCTGGAAAAATTCCAAATTCCTTGGTTTAGTCATCAAAGCCCTTCACAATTGGGTTCCTGTTAAGCACCCTTATCTCCAACTAACACCCTGCGAACACTGCGCCTTGCTCAATGGTCCTCAAGGCCATTCAACTTGCTTTTCTTGTTTTCTTCTACCTTCAATTTACCCAAATCCTGACTAATCCTTAAAGGCCATACCCAGTCTCCATTCTTTCATCTGGCATTTATCAGGGCTCTGGACTACATGGGTCCCCACTAGAATTTTATTATTGTCTGTACTATACATATCAGCACATGATTATGAACTAGTTTGTACTATTATTTATTTTATATCTCTTCAATTAGCTTGAACCATACTTTTGGCTCAAGATTTCAGCTCCTTTCCTTTGCAAGACCTAAACTAGGATCCGTGTGGCCTAAATTTTTTTCTTTAGTAACTTGTGCTTCTATCACACAGAGGTGGTGCTGGCCACATGGCCCTAAATCTGTTGGTTCCTCCTTCTTGGCCTGGGGAAGGTTTCAGACTCTAGCTGTAATGACTTGTTTGCCACCAGGCATTTGTCCTGTTTTACAATGTGAATGTAATATATTGCCCTATCTATTTGTCTATCTATCTATCTATCTATCTATCTATCTGAGTACTTCCATGAGAAATTAAAGTCCCTTCTCTGACTTGCACATTTCCAAGTCTTTCTGTATCTAAAAAAGCTCATTCAGTGCAGAGGTCTGTTGCCATCTCTTCTTGGGCAGATAATGACATGACCTCACATGAGCCACCATCTTCCTCTGGGTCCCAGACTGAGGTAGAAGGTCTTAGCTTGGTCCATTTATCAACAGACAACTCTGTTGATGTTTGACAAATGGTGGGTGCTATTAAGACTTGAAAAAAAGCTTTCCATCTTTTCAAAGAAAAAATGCTGCATCATATTTAAAAAGCATTTATAAGGAGAATTAAAGGCAAAATATTTTTGTCTGAAAAGCATTGTATTTCTACTTCCAAATATAGACATTCTTCATTTCTCTCCCCTTCCTTTCACATTTCCATTATTTCTTTTCCTCACGTACAAATATTCAAGTAAAATGAGTTATTCTTTCAAATTTATGGTAATTTATATATGCATATTATTATTTTCTTCAAAATCCAGTCCAAAAACTACACATTTATCCTAATGACCATCATTATTGAAAATAATTTCGTATCTTTTTTCTCTAAATTGCCTTCCATATTTCAATAACATGATCTTAAATTTCTCAATAATGAAAAACCTTTTTCAGTTAAAATTGAGTTTGATGGAAAAAATACAGGTTAACTGGAGGGGCCAGCTACAGAGATAATCAGAATAAATAAGACATACTTAGAGAAAGCTGACAATGTTTCAAAGAAATCTGTAGAAGATATTTACTATGTTTTCTTCATTGAGATATTTATTTACATTTTCTACCTTTAGAGATTTTATGCTTACCAAGGATAAAATATGATTTTTAAATGTGTTCATTTATGTACTTTCAGGCTCCAGTAAAACTGTCTCTACCTATCATGTATTCAACTATCATTTGAAAAGAGAAAATAAGAATAAGAGAGGGAGAATGTATTTGATCCTTTTCTCTCATAAAAAGTAATTTCAGAATGAGACAGGAGCAAAGACAGAGGAAAAGGAGGTACTGAAAATTCCCCCAGCAGAATCCCCTCTTTAGAAGGGACTTTGAGATGAACTCATTCGGTTGGGCTAAATCAAGGCTAAGCCAGAGACAGAGAAGAAAACAAATACAGAGAGCGGATTCTAACTCAGAGGCCAGAGGATAAGCCAGACACATTGAATGATGCAAAGTCAAACGCAGTGCACTTCATGGACTTTCCAGCCATGAACTGGTGACAGGGAGGAGAGGCAGTGAGCCTGCAGGGTCGGCACAAGGACACTCATCTGAACGGTAGGTAACCAAAGCCAATGCCAGGAGATGGCTGTGTGTCTGGTGACTCTTCGTGATGGAAATCTAGTTTACTCGCACCAACTAGGCTGTTTCACTTACAGAGTCTCAAATAATAAGTTGAACTTTTGAAGGATTTTTAATTGTTTACCTAGACAATATGATATTTGAACAAAGTAGCTCAAAATACAGGTGTACATTTTAAACAGGGAAAAGCCTTGAGATCTTGTGAGCTGCTTTAGCATCACGTGTGTGTGCGCATGAGTGCATGTGCACGTGTGTGTGTGCATGTGTGTTGCTGTTCTCCTCTTGCAGAGAACTCTGTGATGAAATGCTCCTCCTGAGAGCCCCTTCACCGCAGCGTGCTCAGCCTGGTCACGGGGCTGTCCATGGTCGCTGACCTCCTCCAAACAGCTGCTCAGAGGTTTTTATTAACAGCTCCACCCTGCAGAGACTGGTTCCTGAGTTTCAGTGATTTATGACAAGGTTGATGCTCCATGTTGAGGAGAATGTGACAGTGGCAAAGGGGTTGTCGGGCTTCAGTGAAGCATATCGCTTCGCTCAGGCTGGGAGCCATGACTCTGCGACCTGTGTCACATTCCTTGTGCTCCTGCCACCTCCAGTGAGCCCTGCCTGTCCCCACTCTCATGTCAGATTTGTCTCTGACCTGTCTACAGAGCTGATGCATTACTGTTGGCGTTTAATGCCAAACTTGGCTCTCTGGACCTTGACTGTGACTGACCCTGCCCTCCCTCTGTTTCTGTGATGTGTCTCTGTTTCTTTTTCTCCAATTAAACAGTAAACTCCCCAAAGCGTTTCCCTTCCTCTCTGTCCTCATCACCTAACAGTATCTATTGGGATATTCTATACTAGATAAGCCTGAAACAGGGAAAAATCAATTTAAACAAAACATAACCATCCTTTAATCTAACCCTTGTGATGGTATCATGAGGAGTTGGATTTAGGAATTCTGTGACCAGCTTGAGGTCATACAGAAAGATGACAGCAAAAGGGTTATGACAAGGAGTTTGTTTTCTTGGTTCCCAGAACAGTGGCTGTTTTTATAACATACATTCCATGTACGAGTGTACATATTTACTTATTTTATGACTGAATATTGGCAACATTTGACCACTTTTGTTTTCCAAACCCTTTCAAACATAGGATATAAGAATGAAGCCAGATCATCTAATATGTGGTCATCCTGAGGAGAGAAATAAAGAATGCCACACTCATTATTATTAGAATTCAGTACCATATGGGAAGATGTTTTCTTTTCCTTCTCAGGTCTCTGGGCTAAAGATCATCTTCAGCCATTCAACTTGCAGAAGGTCACTGGAGTAGAACTATTCATAGGGGTCTGAACGCAGCAACTGACAACCAACAGACTTCAGGACAGAGAACAAGCTGGGTACGAGGAAGGAGTTGGTGCAGAGGGCAGATAGGAAGAGCTTTACAGAAAGCAGATCGGAATGAGCAAGGGGGATCAAGGCAACCGTCTACCTCAGGCTGGCATCATAATTTGTCATCCTATTTGACTGTAGGAAAAGGATTAAAACCAGCCTTGAGGCTGAGGCAGAAAGATAGCAAGTTCAAGGCCAGCCTGAACAATTTAGGGATATCCTGTCTCAAAGTGAAAAATAAAAATGCAAAGGACTGGGCATGTAGTTCAGTGTGGAGGCCCTAGGCTAGATCTCCAGTCCTACAAAAAGCAAAACAAAACAACCCAAACAAAGAAACAAACAAACAAAAACCACAAGAACAACTTAAGGAAAGGACCCTGCACACTTTCTGTGGTCACTTATTTTTTTTCCATTCTATTGTGGAAAATGTTTGTTGGAGTACAAAATGCCATGGGAGGCCTTCTCCCAAATAATATTAACATGTGGAAAGCATTAGTTAGCTATTGATTTGTGTGGCTGTAGATAACCTAACTTGGATCTATTTGCCAGCACTGGGCAAAAGCAAAATTATTTGAATTAATACAAATAAAGAATTTTTTTTAAAAATTGAGCTTTTCAAAAATAAAAATAATTGCAATTATTTATGCTATGCCTGATTGGCCACCTACTGGGATAGCATAAATAGAAAAAAGAGCTCATGATTTCTGGAAGCAATAAGTAATGCTGAAATTTTGGATTTTCAGTTTCAAAGGGGTCTCTATGCATTGCTTAAAGAAAAGAATAAAATCTATCTCATATTTTAGAATATGAAATGCTTTCTCTAGACTCCATGACAGGGTCACCATTTATCATTGAAATGATAGCCTAGCCAAGTTCTAGTGTCAATGCAAGAATTTTATTGATACTAGAATAGTGGACACAGATGCCTCCATGCGACTCACTTTGCATTTTCTGTTCACATTTTTAAAAGTAATGTCGACATTTCTTTTAATTGTTTCTGAATTCATTTTATTCTGTATAAATCAGATCCAACTGAGCCAATGTTTTTCTATTGATATTTGAAAATATATATTAATGCATTGTCTCATGTACCCCTTTTTTCTTAGAGAAAAATCAAAGGAGAAAAGTAATGACACAGAAAATGTCATTTACTGAAAATCACTCTGTGAAATGCCTTAATTAGGATCTGTGGAGTTACAGTATCTAGTTTAGAATGTTTCTGAGCTTATGACAACTGTAAAAATCATTATAGCAAAATGAAAATCAACTTTCGAATTGTCTTAGATAAAGTTGACAGATTTGACAGCTCCTTTGAAAACCATAATAGGAATTTCAAAAAGAGATGACTTGAAATATTTTCATCATGCCTTCTTAGCAGTCCATATTGCAGGCATAATTAGAGTTAATCCTATGTCAAGTTAGTAATATTATGATTTATTAATTTGTGATTCTTCTAAACTTATTCTATTTCTCCTTACAGTCCCCTGCCCCTCTTAGCAGAAATACTTCTATAAATTCTTACCAGAAAAATGCATGTCTATCTAGAAATTTGATACCAACCAAGACATGACATTGAAAGTTTACATGTTTTCAATGAGGAAAGAATAGTTTTTAAAAAGAATCAGAAAAAATAGGTAAATTCTAATTTTATTTTTTCAAGTTTTAGAGAGTATATGCTCACTTTACTCTGCTGAGTAGCATTAACCCCCCCCCCCAAAGAAACAACAACAACAACAAAAAAAAAAACAGAGCCTAAGCACAATTACTTTGGAGTTACTTTTATTTCTGACAAAAATATGCCACTTTACCTACCTCGGAAGAGCCATCAGGCTTAACATCTGATGTAAAATTTTTACGAAAAAATCTTCTAAAGGCTGATAAAAGAGGACATGGAATAGAAAAGGTGAGCTTACAGTCAATGACACAACATGTAGAAATGCAATTTGTGATGTATCGATCCAAGCGTGTAGGTAGTAGAATGTTACACATTAAAACTGTCTCATAAAGGACACACTCTGCTTCATAATGCTAGTGACCACTGTGAATCTGAGATGGAATTCTGCTCACTGCTCTATTGCTTACTCATGACCCGGTCTCTAAAACAACCTTCCCTCAACCTTGTTCATGGTTTTCCTGGTGGGCCCAGAAATTGGAGCAGAGGGGTGCACAGTGCAAGTGGTTGTCTCCCTGGCATTGGCAGCCACAAATAAAGATTATTTGGCAGATGTATCATTTTTGACATCCTCCCTCTTTCAAAGAACTCTCCATTTACCCTAGGAGTTCTACTTTCTAACATAATTCATTCTTTTATGGCTTGGAAAAGACGTATTCTGTGACACACAACTTCTTTGTCTTTTCTTCTCCTATCACATAGTACACATGAGATTATGGCATTTCGTGTGGATTTTAATGAGTAGCAATATCACAAGAATTAGAAATATGCATTGAGAATACAGAATGGCCTTTCCTATATTTCAAATAACACTCACTACAGCAGAAACTGCAAAAGACATGGAAGGACAGCTGCTTAACCATAAATGAGAGAAGAGCATCACAGCAGTGTGTAGGCTGGAAAGGCCTCTCAGGCCACCTGGAGTAGGAGGGAGGATCAGCACTGGACAGGTGGTGGAGGAGACCAAGGGGATCTCTGATCATGAACCTCCTTCTCAGCTTTGACTTTTCCCCCTTCTTGTTGATTTTCCTATGTGTCTTGCAGACAATTTGGCCTTTTGCTGACTTTGTCAGGATACTGTTACATAACAATGAAAGTGTAGAAGAAGATATCATTTATATTGTAAAAGCATATTAAAATAACAAGATTACTGCTCTTTATTGTTACAAAAGTCTCATGGATTCACTATGAACAAATTAAAAACCTATAGCCCCACTGTCCAAAAGAATCTCTTCTAAGATACTGCTTTCTACCTCCACTTACGATTAGTGGGGGAAAGTACTGTGTTGAGAAAAGAACACCAGCTCTACTTTCTCACCATGTAAACGACCTGCAGCAAGTTCCTTTACCATTCTGCGCCTCTGTTTATTCATTTATAATGGATAACTTTAACACATGGCTCATGGGATCCCTGGGAAAATTAAAGGAATGAGTTCATTTCAGATGTTTAGAAGATGGCTTGACGCATTCGCTCTATGATTCTGGAGAAGGTGACCATGATCATTTTGGTCACCCAGTGCAGAGTTCATGAGTGAAGCAGAAGTTTGCCAAACAGTGCTGTTCGCAAACCTTGCAATGGAAATATTTGTGAACCAAGGCATTACTACAATTTCTTAAGTGTCAGTTTTATTATTTTTATTATTATTATATAATACTTTGTACATTTTGACCTATACTTAATACAATTTGAAATGCTTTATCATCTCTCAAAAATTTTGTAAGGAATACATACCATATATATACATACATAGGAATAAGCTGTAGAACTTATTCATATATATTATGAGTATATGCATATAAGAATATATATCTTATATGTAGAGAATATATATAAGAATAAGCCATAATAGTGTATTCTTAGAAGAACATAGCTACACTCAGAAGCAAGAGAACTATCAGGGTTAGAAATAGAGAGGCATATCATAGGACTCATAATTCATGGTAACCTAGAACCATATTTGGACAATCAAGACTGAATTTCAACTCTGTAGAATCCCCAGGTCTGGAAAAGCGTTAGTGATAGGCTTATGCCCACAAGCCTTTGTTCTGGAGTTTCATCCTTGCTCATGATAGAAGCTAAAGTATCTGCCTGGCTTCCTGAGGCCAAACTCATGATTACGTGGATGAAGGAGGAATCTGAAGCTCTTGCCAATGGACATAGGATTTGGGACTGCACCATCATTTTATGCAAGCTGAAAGTCTCAAACTTCTCCTGATCTGTATTGGGTTACTCTTCCAACAGGCTGAAAAACATTGCAGCTATCAGAAAGGTAGCTCACTTGTATGAGTGAAAATATCCACAGAGATGACACTCTACCAAGGTGACAAAGTAGGTGAAATATTCCAACCCATGGGCCATGATAAACATGAATTAACACTGAAGAAAAGAGATGACTGACAAACTTGAAAAATATATTCACAAGTATTTATAAAATATTTAGATGCAAAGACCATCCATCAACCAGAAGCAAGAAAAGCAATGATAGAATCAAATGGAGACTTTGGGAATTTAGGATACAATGTTTTTCTTTTTAAAAATTCAACAGAAGTAAATAGTAGTTGACTGGACTCATCTGAGACTCTAACCTAGAACCCCAAACAATGAAATGACTAGATAAAAAACACACAAAAATGTTAAAGGATGTTAAAGGTCATTTGAGAATTTTACATTGAAGAAAATAGCAAATGGAGGATGAGACAACACTTATAGAGATAGCAAGTCAAAAATTTTCAGGATTGAAGAAACTCATAAACATTCAAGTAGAAACTTTAGATCATGTGCTGAGCACTTATCAAATCATAAAAATCACTACAGTGTTAACTATTGTGAGACTTCAGTGTATGAAGGATATAGAGACTGTCATGGTTTATGTCAGTGGCCCCCAGGCCTCATGTTTTTGCATTGTGCATTTGTGATTGGTTCATTGTCTAGTGCTTAGATTGGTGGTGTCAGTGCTACACCCTCCTAGGGGTGGAGTCAGGATGTGATGTAATGGCAGGAAGAAGGTGTGTCTCTCTCTCTCTCTCTTGCCGGTTTCCACCTTGCTATTTGCAGCTGCCATGAACTGCGGCCCCACCATGCCACCCTGCCTTGGAGCCAACTGAGTATGGACTGAAACCTCCAAAAACTATAAGAAATAAACCTTTCCTTTCCCAACTTTGGGCATCAGGTATTTTGTCTCAGTGATGAGTAAAAAGTAACTAAGAGACTATATGCTCTTTAAAATAAAAAATACATATCTACTTTAAAGTGTATTATAAAAGGAGTCAGATTAGCTATCAAAAATAGTCAATGCAGTAATTTTACCACTCAATTTCTCAACAGCAATAAAACATGCAAAAGCCAAAGAACAAACATCTTCTAAATGCTCAAGGAACATAGTAGAAAATGTGGAATTTTATAGTGAAATAAACATATTTTCAGATTTTCAAAGGATAAGATAGCTTACTATCTTTAGTATTTCAGGGAATAAAGCACATCTTATTATTCAGCTTTCTGGTTCAGGGCCAGCATATCTGATACCTGCCATTAAAGGAAGAAATATGTAATTTGATTCATGGTTTCTGAGGATTCAGTCCAGGATCAGCTATGTTCAAAATAGAACAAGGCAGAAATGCATGGTGGAGCAAACCTGCTCAATTCACGATGGCCAAGAAGTAGAACAGGGAAACTGTGGACAGTGGACCAAAGGCCTGACCAAATGCTCACGGTCACATTTCCATGCCCCACATCCAGAACTGTGGTTCACTAATGCCTTAGAAACTTTCAGGCTAAACAAGCTGACAGCACAGTTTAACTGTCACTGTATCCTTCAACAGAGAAAAAAGAAATCATAATCAAAAATACCATGCACAAGTCAGTAGTATGCAATAAAGTCATGAAGCATGCTTCGTCTATATTATCATTTTCTGAGTAACAAATGATAATTATAACTATTCCTATTAAAAACACATTGTAGTCAAATTTAAAACAATAATAATTCAGAGATGAGTTACTTATTTCTGGAAAAAAGGAAAACAAATTAAAAAATTAATAATCCACAGATAAATTACTTATTTCTATAAAAAAATAAAAGAAAACAAATTTAAAAATTTAATTATAACTACTAACTTAATAAGAATAGTAAAGAAGAAATTGGAATTTATGTAATCAATTCAATGCCAATTATAAAAAGAGACTGAATTTTTTTTTTAAAAAGAAAAGACATGGGAAGTAGAGAATATAGAATTGTATGATGCAATTAATCACAAATATCAATAGTACAATAAAAAGAAAGGCACAAACTATATTTTTGGTAAAAGGCAATGATAGTTCCTATAAAATATATCCATTTTCTAATCTCTGAAAGCTACAGATATGATTAAGTTAAAGACCTTGAGATGGGAGGTTACCCTGGATTATCCAAATCAGCACCAGTTAATCATCTGACTTCTAAAAATTAGGGAACTTTCTATAACTGTACCTAGATAAAGAGGTGAGGATGAAGGAGCGTCAGAAGATGCAGTGTTTGAAGATAAGAGGAAGGGCTACAATCCTACTTCTGCAAGTGATGTTCAGAAGCTGGAGAAGAAGAAAGGAATTCTCACTGGAAACTTTGGAAGGGAGCACAGTTTTGCTACCATCTTGATTCTAGCTCTGAGACCCCTGTTGAGAACCTCCAAAACTTTAAAATCATAAATTCTCTGTTGTTTTAAATGACTCAGTGATAATTTGTTACACTAATAATAGAGAACTATTGTAGTCTGTTAAACTGTTTTTATACATCACTCACGGTCAGTTCTAGGAACCTAGAAAACTAAGAGAAATGTGCACATGTCCATATAAAAACAGACATCATAAATCCCCATACCCAAAGGTCTCTACTTTGAATATTTGTGTGTGTGTTCAGTTTATAGAATAAAAATTATTTTGTTCATACAATTTTCTTGCCCTCTCTTTAATAAGCAGGAGTCATTTTTCTACATCCACATATATTTCTCCTGAAACAACTTTAGTGATTGTATAAGTTTCTGATGTATGAATATAATGCAGTTATTTAACCATACCCCAATTATTGGCCATGAATTTATAATCATATGTTCTTATATACAATGTCATGACACGTGTCCTCTAATAGATGTCTTTGTTTACTTAGTTTTATGGGTTTTCACAAAAAGATGCAATAAAAATTCTAGTCCAAAGTGTACGCACCTTTATTATTTAGAAGTTTACTGCTTTCCTGCCATGAAAAATATTCTGTTTTCACACATTTTAGCTATTGCTATCTTTGAGAGGGAGGAAGGGAAGAGGGAAGGGGAGCAAAAAAAAAAAAAAGAAACTTGTGGAAATTCTTTTTCTTTCTGTTCATCTGAATTTTTCTGGCTTTCAGAAGCTGGATTGTGGTTGTGAATACAGGACACTATCTCCAAGCACAAGAGGAGACCCATCCTCCAGTCAACCCACTGCTCTACACGCATTGAGAAAGAGCTTGCATGCTAAGATTGCTACAGTTTATTGCTGACTGCCCCAATCTGGACCACTAAAAAAGGAATTCAGATCTCCATGGAAACAGCAAACAAAATGAAGCAAATAAATAGGTACATTAATAAATCTCTTTTTTTTACTCAAATAATAGTTTATCATTTGTCATAAAAATAAATTACCTGAGCACCATAATCAGATGAATCTATTTTAATTAACAGATCTTTTGCTAACTTTCATTTTCTAAACCCCAATCTCAGATTTTGCATATGGGTAAAACACAGATAAAAATATTTCTATGGTTTTTGTAATGGTAGAGCTTAACACATGCAAATAATTTATTGTAAGACTTCATAGATGGCAATCAATAAATTCTGGCCATTATTGTTACACACAATTGTGTTGTTTATGTCCTCCTCTGTGTGTTAAAGCAGATTTACCACAATTCCTCTGCACTGCTTGGGGCATGCACTGTTCCTCATCTCCAGGGTTCTAAATCAGCACCTCTGAAAGTGCATCAGCACTGTCCTGTGGAGCTGACATCACGTCTTGTATTGCTTACAGGAGGAGACATCACCTCTACTTGCAATTGCTGTCCCTTTCCCTAGAAATCTCAGCATATCACAGATTTGGATGTGACAGTGGCCACCTCCTCAAGGGACTGCTAAGTTACCTCCCAATAGCTTCTGGTGGGTGCAGTCTTCAGGTTATTTAGGAGTGAATTGGTTCACCTATGTCCACTTTCCCATCTAAATAGCAATAACCGTATTAGAAATAACCTATAAGAGCAACACTAATAACCATTTCTACAAATACCAGGGCATTCTTTGAGATTGGCCAGACTTTTCACAGGAGTAAATGTATAATGTCTGGGAGACACATGGACGTCCAGCTATGGACAGGAGCTCACAAATGGAGCTATTATTTGGATATGGTTTTAGTGTGTCCTCGAGGGTTCATGTGTTGGAAACTTGGGCTTTGGACTTTGGGCGGGCAAGTACAAGGTAACAAGGTCACTGGGTGGGCTGTTCTCAGGAGGGATTAATGTAGTTCTGTGGGAGCATGGTTAGTTCTCATGAGAGGGCTTGACAAAATAGTATTCTGGGCTTTTTCTTGCTTTCCAGTTAATTCTCTGGCAAATTATCTCTCCTTCTTCAAGGCCCTGCCATGATGCTAATAGCCATTACCCTCTCACTAGACAACAAACCTACAGAGTCACCAATCTGAGAATTTCAGTCCCCAAACAGTGTGGTAAATAAATATTTTTTCTTTATAAAATATCCAGCTGAAGTGTTTTATTATAGCAACAGAAAGCAGACTACTGAAAACAACAAAATTAAAAACGGGTATTGGTGTTTCATGACACCTGATTTATTCTGCACAATACTTAGCACTGCAGAGGAATCCATTACCAGAAAAACACAGGATATGGGGGACACGAAGTAAAAAAAATCTTTTTATCTCTTCCACATGAGGCAGTTCAAACTTTAAAGTACTTTTAGATAGCATTGTTTACTATGCCAATCCTGTCATGTGTATTTTCACCTTGTTTCTTTTTTAGGGCTCAGAAAATGAATGTCAGATTGGCCAAGTCACCTGGGGAGGTCACCCATTTGGAAACAGAGAAGCAAGGCAATTTGGGTGAGATGTGAGCTAAAGCTCCTATTTATTTCACATTCATAATACATTCATAGAAGCTTAGGACTTTTAATATATCCCAAAGCAGACATTGAGCTTTGTAAAAAGGTAGTATTAATCTTGTAACCTCCAAACACATAAAAGCAACTTCACTGAGTTGCATTTTTATGTGGAACAAAGCCTATGGTCATCATGTCACTCAGGCCTTAGCTTCATTACTGTGTCTTTTGATGTGGAGAAAAGGAAGTTTAAACACAATTAAAATTATCCTGCCAGGACCAGGGATTTAGCTCAGCAACATAAGCACCTGCCTGGCAAGTACGAGATCATGAATTCAATCCCCCAGTACAAAATAAAATAAATAAATAAATAAATAAAAATAATTATCCTGCCACTAAAATATTCTTATCCAAGGGTCTATTGAAAAACACAGTGAATGTTTAAATTTTTTAAAAAAGTTTTTACTGTAAAAGACACATTGCCATCAACTCCCACAGATCGCTGCTCACCTTAAACACACTGATCCCATCATTCTCGCCACTTTCTCAGGCGGTTCTGAGGGCTTTCCTTCACAAGCAGGTGTCTTTGTGAGTGTGATCTATGGTAAAGAAAGAAGTAAGTAATGCTCAGTTTTGTGAGGATTAAAGGAATGTATAAAATAATTTCTAGTGGAGTCAATATTATTTTCTTCCATGAAGAAAAATGATAATTATGGCCTGGTTTTCCAATGGCTTAAAAACAAGAGCCCAGCGATTACAAATTCTCTGCCACTCACAAAACTCTGATGGGTTGAAGGCCAGCAATTTAGCCAACCTCTCAATGATTTGATTTAATGCCATAGCAAATAAATCACTTGGTGACTTTGTAAGATTTTTATTTTTAAAGAAGTATTATTTTAAAATAATCCTTCAATCCTTATAGTAATCTTCAGGTACATCTCTGACATTTCTTTAGGAGAAATTTCTAGAAGACTTCTGGGCAATCAGTATGAACACTTGAAGAATTGTTTCACACAAATTTCTGGGTTTGCAGTTAGAATCAGGCCCAAGACACTGCCTGGCACATTGTAGATGCTTGATAAATGTTTACTGCACCAGCAAACATGTGGAAAAGACAGTGAGCACCCCAGCCTGGTTTAAAATGGGCTCTACTCACAGGATTTGAATTTGCTGCTGTGGCCCAGACACGCCCCTTGCTGCACCTTCTGCCCCCGCAGAGCACAGCAGAGCACAGATGCGGGGAGCCAAGGTTGCACCTCAGCTTCGCACTTCCACTTCCCGAAAAGAGGTACTGAAATCATTTTGTGTTGTGAGTGTCTGGAAAACAGAATGCACGTGCTCGCCTGTCTGAGACTGAGATTTTAGATGGAAAGGATCTTTACCCTTTTAAGTAAAAGCAGCATAGTGACAAAGACTCAGACAGAACCCTCAAAATGATATTAATGTGCATGATTAAACATATTCCAAATATTTATGTTTGAAGTGCAGTTTTTGACCCCTGGGTGTCCTTCCTCACTAATACTGTAAAAGGAAACAAAACAGTGAGGTGCTGTGACTTGAACATGCCAGCCGGGTGCTAATTTCAGCCTTCCTGGAATTGGCCTCATGGTCTTTGAAGAACCTTGGCTGTGGAGCCATGAAACATGCATGACTCCTGTGGTTGGCACAACTGGAACCCATCTGTACAACTGTGGGAAACCATTAAAAGTTTTATATCAATGGAGAGGAGAAGACCAACTCCTCAACTCAGAAGACACTCAGACCAGGATGATGTAGGTCGACCCTGTTGATTTTGTGTATTGTCTCTCTATCTGTCTCTATCATCTATCTATCTATCTATCTATCTATCATCATCTATCTATCTATCATCATCATCTATCCATCTATTCTATTCTTGGTATATATGAAAATAACTTCAACACTCCCTGAAGATTACTTATGATACAATATTTTTATTAGATAGTCCTTTTCTCTGTGGCTTTATTTTGATTCTTGTAGCCTTGCTGCAGAATCCTCATTACATGGTTAAGGTACAATCTGTCTGATAGTGGAGTGGAACAGAAATATAGCCAACCAATGGCAGAAAAACAGAATAGCAGAAATAAGGCAGAGAAGATTGGCTGTAATCTCTAGTATAGATGGCCTTGAAATAGTAACAGAGAGAAACACAGGCAGAGTAGATCAGGAGATAGGGTCCATTGAGAGGCTCTATATAGGGAGGCAGTGGGACCCAAAACAAGCAGCCTATGGGAGTGAAAGGGGAGGAGTTGTCTAAAAAAGGAAGGCAGAGGATATTGTTAATTGGGTAACAAGATTTAAAATTTATATTATTCTCACCACTCTGCTTGGATGATTACGTGCTGTTCCAGTTTGTCTACTTACACTAGACTTGAGGACATGGTCAGCTATCCCCAAAATAAGAGGACATATTATGGTAATCGTCTCTAATTTCCTATCAACTTAATCTAAGCCCTTTATAACTTATACTGTCTTATTATGACTGATCTTATTTGAATCTGGGTTGTTAGATTTTTTACTCTGTATTGACTGATTTTATTTAAATCTGTTATAATTGATAGCATCAAGTCTAAGAGTATAGGTAACTACACTGAAGGTGACAAGATTCACTAAGATACCCACTCTGGTTTGATTATTATTTGCTTTTGAAGTCTTATAATGTCTCCAATGCTTCGTTTTTATTAATGTTGTTATATACTGCTGAGACATCATGGTAACCATTGTAGATTACCTAGTATTGCGGTTTTATGTGACTTTTTTGCCTCATGCTTTTCTAGGAATTGTTCTGTTTTAAATTGCTTTGTTTTGTTTTTACCTCTAATACAGAAAGGATAGATATACATTTAGAGACTCATACATGTGTAGAGCTTATAAACAGTTTATAAGAACCAACTATATAACACATGTTGAAATGAACAACTACTTTGAAGAAAAAGAGACACTACAATACCCAGTGCTGATTCCATAATGTCATGATGTGAAATCCAGCAAAACTATCACTTTTTGTTCAAAGTGATTTTAGCTTGCTTTGTCTTGTTTAAGTTCAACACATATGAAGGTATGGACAGCTGTT